>JAAWXA010000010.1:3011860-3140041 GCA_038090715.1 Florisuga fusca | reverse complement strand
CGCCACCGCCCGCCGATGATGTAAGCGCTGACGTCACGGAGGGAGGGGGGGGGCGATGGATCCGCCCTCCGCGGTTCCGCCGGTACCACCGGGGAGAGCGAGGGGAGGGAGAAGGATGCGGGGCGGGGCAGCATCGAGTTCTCCCAGCACCGATCCGAGGGGCTCCGGGTACCCCCCGGCGGTACTGCGGGCGCGGAGCTGCAGGGGAGATGTCGGCATCGCCCCCGCTGTGCTTAAAGCCTCGGCGGAAAGAGGCACCGTCCGCTCTCCCAGAGGAAAAGCCCTCGGTTTTCCGCCTGGAAGGGCGGAGCGTCGCGTTTGTAAGGGCGGCGAGAGCAGCTGCTGTGAAAACCTCTCTGTTCTTCGCCACCCGCGGTCCCGTGATGGCAACACCGCCCCCCGCCGCCCCCCGCCCCGGGAGGGTTGGTGCAGGTGGGCTGGAAGGCAGCCCCTCACCCCCCGACAGCAACAGGAGGCTACATAGAAATGGAGAAATAAGGCGCTCACCACCGAAAGAGGCAATAATAATAGTAATAACAATAATAATAATCATACAAATCTGCTCTGTGGCTGTTCTGCTTCAAGCCCAATGGCATCCTGGGGGAGCAGGTCGAGAGAGGCTCTCCTCCCCTCTACTCTCCCCTGGTGAGGACACATCTGGAATATTGCGTCCAGTTCTGGATGCTTCAGTTCAAGAAGGACCGGGAATCCCTTGAGGGAATCCAGCGCGGAGCTTCAAGATTATTAAGGGAAGAGAAAATCTCCCTTATGAGGAAAGGTTCATAAAGGCTTATGAGAGAGCTGGGGTTCTTCAGCCTGGAGGAGAGGAGAATGAGGGGTGACCTCATTAATATTTATAAAATGTAAAGGGCGAGTGTCAGGAAGAGAGGCTCTGCCCAGTTATGTCCAGTGACAGTGGGTACAAGCTGGAGCATAGGATGTTCCACATAAATCTAAGGAAAAGCTTTTTGACCATCAGGGTGACAGAGCACTGACGCGGGCTGCCCAGGGAGGTTGTGGAGTCTCCTTCTCTGGAGACATTCAGAACCAAAACCCATCTGGAATTGTTCCTGTGACCTGCTGTAGGTGACCCTGCTCTGGCAGGGGGATTGCACTCGATGATCTTTTGAGGTCCCTTCCAAGCCCCAACTTTCTGTGAATCTGTGACTGCACCCAGGCTGGAGGGGACTGCTTGCAGCAGTCAGTACCCTGGGGATCCTCCAGCCCCCCACTCTGTGACCATGCTGACCATTCCTGTCCCGTGGGGCTCATTGCTGCACCCAGTGCACCCAAGACACAACAGAGGGTGAAGAGGAAGGTGGAAGGTGTGGTGCTCTTGGGATTCACCCTAGTGCGGGGCCTCCTGCGTGTCCTGGAGACTCTCTAGGAGAGGAGATGCTCAGCTGGCTGCATGGTGCTCAGGAGTTTGCCCTTAAAGATGCAGAGGCTGGGTGCTACACCTGACATCCCACTGGTGAAGCACCCTGGGTGGGCACATGGCCCCCACTTGGAACTGGTCCATGGGCCTCAGTCTGTATGCATTTTTCCAGAGAAGAAAAAACACATCCAGCAGCTACTCTGCTCTTCTCCCTTCCAGCCCACACCAATGCTGTAGACCACAGAGCTTTACCCACAAACCAGACGAACGTTTGCTGCTGTATCTAGCAAGGCAACATGAGCCAGGCTGTTACTAAACCACCTGGGTCTCCCCAGCTATTCATACATTTCCAGGGGAAGCATGAAACAAAAACAGGATGAGAAAAATAGAGTAATTCAGGGAAAAAGAGGCTTTTGGAGGTCTCTACTCCAACCCCCTGCTCAAAGCAAGGCCATTTTCAAAGCTAGAGCAGGTTGTTTAGGGACTCTCCTGCTGGGCTTTGAGGATCTCAAAAAGGATAAGCACAGTCTCCCTGGGCAGCCTGTGCTAGTGCTGACCACCCTGGAGTGAAACTGTTTATTTCCTGATATCCAAGCAGAATTTCCTCATAGCCCCTTTGCCCCTTGCCATTTCATTGTGCACATCTGGAAAGCATCTGACAATTTCTTCTCTCTGACCATTCTCTATACTGAGAAACTCCAGCTTCTGCAGCCAGCCCTGGCCAGCAACTGGTGCCCTCTGCAGCTCTCTCCACATCGTGACATTCTGTTTTATACATCTCTGGGGCAAATCTAGCACATAAAGCAGCACAATAAAAGTTGTAATCTGACAGAAGAGAATAAAAAGTCTGTCCTGCTGCCAGCATCCCAGCATTGGGAAGGGTTGCTGGATGGAGCTGGGGCTGTCCTTGAGTAGGGTAGGGAGAGAGTGGAGGGGAAGGCTAGTGATCACAACTGTTGTAGCAGGAAGAGTTTTCTTTCCTCATTAATCTCCTTGGGTGAAGCTTATTGCTGTTTCCTGACAATTGTCACCCCATCTTCCAGCCCAGCCCACAGGAGACCCATACAATCCTGGCAGTCTGGGCTGGAAAGGCCCATTTAGATTGTCACATCAATGTCTCCCTCAGGGTAAACCACAGCCAAGTTTTGCATTTCTGTTACAGACCACGTTATGCTCACCCTGCAGAATATTTGCTGAGAAGATTCATTTCTTGGAAACCAGCCAGCATCCAGCAATGCTCATATTAAAGCACATGTCAGGACATTTTATAAGCGCTGCAGCATTAGCACGACGATCACGGAGATCATTTGCCAATGGCAAACTCTGCAGCTGAATCCAATCAGGGTTGTGAACTGGTCCTTTCAGCCCCCTCTGACTCATGATAATAATTCAGGATTAGATTTGGCTCAGGCTCTTGATAGAGGGTTGTGGAGAGCTGCACCCACCGGAGCTCAGCGCTGGCCCAGAGAAAGGAGACTTCAAATGTTCAGCACATGTTTTTCAGCTCCCCAAGAGGTGCTGCACTGCAGGGATGCATTTTCCTCCCCTGTGCTTCCCTGCTTGTGCACTTTGTACCTAAGAGAATGGGAGACTCTAACCTCTCCTTGGCCTGGTCCTACTGCTCCATGATGGCTTCCCAGGGCAGACCTAGGGTATCGTTCCTCTTCCCTTCCTGATGTTTGGAGCTTTCAATTTGGCTGAATTTAGGACAGTGGTTTAAACACAAAGTAATCTTAACACCTGTGGCACTGAAATAGTTTGATTGTTTTTTGGCAGTGATTCATTATTGAATGAGTTTGGGTTAGCTAATGGACAGTGGGAGAAGCAGCAATCAGATTCAGGGAGGAAAGAAAATACATCTCCTATGTGGGAGTATGACTTGGGGAGTGTCCACAGCATGAAATAACCAGGCTGCTCAGAGAGCCCAGGGTACCAGAGGAAGGACAGGGCAGGGGATAGCTCAGCATCTCCATCCAACTTAATTCCTCATTAATTCCTCCAAGTCTGAAGATGTCATGCTATCTGTTGGGAGCCAGGCCAAGGAGAGCAGCTACAGCATGAAAGCAGAGCTGTCCTGCCCCTTCTAGCCACCCTTCAGCCCTTGTTTTAGGGGAGCAAACCAGGAGTACTGAATTTATTAACTCCTTCTACTTTGCTCCCAGTTCAAGGCTGAAATAACAAGTGCCACTGCAGACAGACTATTAATGAGATATTTGTCTCTGCATTTTAAAATTAAACAAATAAAGCAGCCACTGAAAACACCTTACTATGCTGTTTGGTGACCAAACTGTGGTCCCCTTCTGTCTTTCTGATCAAGATCTTGATTAAATAAAAGTTTAAAAATTTGTCTGTATTCCCATCTCCTAAAAATATGCTAAAAGCAGCAGGAAATAGAAAGAAAAATATTGATGTCTTCAAGAGCTGCTTAGTTGCTATTAGCATCTGGTACTGCAAATCCATGTTGTGAAGGCTTCTGTACTCAGACGTTACTTGTAACTGGCTTTCACCCACGGAGCACTAAAAATTAGACTAATTTCCTTCTTTTCCTGGTGGAATTAATGATGACAAACTAATGAGTATTCTACATAGGAACCTCATTCCAGAAGAAGAATGATCTTGCAATAAAAGATGTATGCACAGAGAGCATTTTGCAGGCATCTCCTGATTATGCTCATGAGAAGTCCTCTGCAGTGAAGAGCCATCTTACAGGTGGAGGTCTGACTGTCCCACATGGGCTGGTGTCCTGCCTGTCTGCATAGACCAAGGTCTAAACACCACAAGCATCCCAGTACCACCAGTGGCCTGACCCAGTAGGACCCATGCTAAGCCCATGCATGAGCACTGGGGGGGGACTGGGGTGCATGGGGGAATGGTGCTGAGTTCAAGCTGAATGAGCCAGAAGAGGATTGCTGCTAAAGGCTTTGCCCAGATGAGCCCAGGGGACAGCACTATTTATTTCATTTGAATAATACATGACTAATAAGTTAAATAAGGGTAAGTGAAATGTGTGTTCCGGTTAAGTCCAAATATTTGATGCTTGTTTCCTGGGCATTCTGGGTCTCTAGAAAGCTTTGAAATGTCCCTAATGAACTCACCAATGTGGATAATGTAAAATACTTTCATAATTAATTTAGCAGGCAGTGCTGTCTATGATATGTAATCTGAAATGCTTAAAGAGATGAAACTGTTCTTCCTAAGCACCTGTTTGATCTCAACTAAAATTCTGCGAGTTCTGTTGCAAAGATGCTTTATGAAAGCACTTCAATATACCTTGCTTTTAATTAAATTACCCTAATTGTGCTATCTTTTATGTTCTTAGAATGCTGTATTTGCATCAGATTACAAAAGAGTGAGGCAACAAGTAGCAATCAAAATTGCCTGAGACCAAGTGACAGCCATTAGCTCCACTGTAATCTTGATCTGTATCAAGTGATCAAGGCCAGGAAATAAGGCACAAAAGAACACCTGTTATCTTATCAAAACCCCTCCACTCTTGATACCTTTATTGCAGCTGTAACATTCATTTCATTCACCTTCTCTTGTTGGGCACCTGTGAAATGTCGACTCTTGTTTTGCAATCTAATCTCCCAAGATGACCCCTGCCTGCAGGGCAAAACCACTGCCTTTTCATGGCAGGAGCTGTTTGGCATCTTGGTGAGACCATGCTGTTGGAGAACACCCCAGTGCCCTGTCTGCATCCAAGACATACCTCCTGTCCCCCCAAAGCACTGGTCACAGTGCAGGGTGCTGTGGGAGACAGCAATAGGAAACAGGGATTTGTAGCACAGGGGTGAGCATCTACAGAGCTCTCACCAAGGACATGGGGGGCAATGGCTCAGCTCACTCTGAGCCTAGGATTTGGACTGCAGTATCCTGGAGTGGCTTGAGACATTTTTTGGACACCAGACAGGCAAAAAGATGCTCTCAGTCCCACTTCCCCACCACAAGGACCGAGGCTGCCAGCATGGCTCTCCCATTGCCCTGGTTTCAGCAGCCCCAGCACTGCATGCAAACCAGGGAACATCTTAGGAGACACATGGGAGATTAGAAGCCAAGAGGAAGATCATGTTCCCTGCAGCAGAGGAAAACCGGGCATTTACTGGTTGTACAAATGACCAAATAGCCCTTTCTATCCATGTGACAGCCCTGGGATTGTCCAGACAATAACCAACCCACTTGTATTTGTGTTTTTCAGGGCTCACCTGCAAACCCTCATGTACAAGTTGGTTTACTCACAGAAGCCCTCAGTGAGTTTGGTCGCAGCTGTGCCTCTGTGTTGCCTCGGCGAGGTCATATCCTCCAGCCCAGAGGCATTCCTGTGTCCATGCAGGAGAAAACAAGTACTATGATTTTCTTCCTATTTCCACCCTAGAAAATGACTTCACTGCAATGAATGCCAGTGTTTTAGTAGTGTAAAACAGCAGTGATGCAACGTGCCAAGGCAAGGAAGGGCCTGAGAACAGTTCAGCAGAAAAACTGCTTGTATTTTAAGCTCTCAGCTCTGAGTTAAATGGAGGTTTCAAACATGTGGCACGAGTCCTTTTGGATCATGTTTAAAATAAATTTTGTATGTTTGGAAACAGTGAAACTAGAAACTGCAACAACAAATGGTGTGTTTGGGGGAAAAGATAGCAGGGAGAGAAGGAACAGGCCTATCTTGAGATCTTATCTGAGTTTTTCTTGGGAGGACAATTTATCCAGCCAGCACTGGAAGTTGATCATGATTGGGTGGTTCCCAGCAGCTGCATTTGGAAAGGAAAGGGAGGCAGCAGGAGGCCAGGTAGATATCAGAGTACTTCCACGTCTACTCTTTTCAGTTAAATACCAGATGTTAGGATTTCACTCGTAAACCTTTAACAACAAGGACGAAAATGGAATGTTTGCTGAGTTTTCTGCCTGGCTCTGTTTCCACTCCAAACAATGCACACACATCCCTGCTCACCTGCACTCGCCTGTCCGCAAGTGAAATGTGAGCCTCATGGTGATTTCCAAGACTTCTTGGTTTTCCCTTGTCTGCTCTAGCAGAAAAAAAATCCAGAAAAAGCCAGCTTTAATGCATTCAAAAGAGACCACGGTGGTCAGTGGTGCCCTGTGAAGTGCTTTAGGAGATGATTTCTGCAGCTTGCACAAAACTTCATGCATCTAAGGAGATATATCCTGATGATTTGCTGTATTTATGAACATATGCTATGAAATATGAAAATCCTGCTCACTGCCCAACAAAGGCTTTTATTCAGTTTATATGATGTCAGTTTATATTCAGTTTATATTTGTCCTAAGTCTTCACTAGCACAAACATTAGCAGAGTGCAGTGACCTGCCTGTGTTTTGACCTGACACCTGGAAGCATTTTTATTACACAAGGTTTTCTTATCTGCTCCTGCAATAAAACCAATGGAGCCAGGTGTCACACGCAGCCTGGATTCAGTGCTTCCACTGTCTTTAACACTGCCAGGTCTCACTCCTCTCACCATCTGGTTGGGGGGCAAGAGGTGCCCTCCTGCAAGCTCCTGGTGGGGTTTTGGGTTAACAGCACATCCCCTCCAAGCAATGCTACTCTGAGTCTCTCTCCACAGCCAGCCCTGCTGCCTGGCTTGCCTGGGGCTGTTTAAGGGGTTCAGGAGTCCCTGTGGAAGTGGTGATGGACAAATGGATGTGGGCAATGTGCCCAACCCCATTTCCTCAGGAAGGCAGTTACTTACCCAGCACATATTTCGTTTTGCCTTGTCACACCTTTGAGGTGCATCTGGGATTGCCAGGGAGGGACCGGACATGGATTTGGTTTCTCATTCACATTTGTAGTGTAGTAGAGATTGATTTGTAAATATATATATGGGACACATTTTACAAATGCTGCCTCCCACCCAAAGTCACCACCCTTCTGAGTGAGGCCCCCTCACCTGCCAGATCATCCCTTGGGGGCCTGAATGTGTTGAAACACTTATGCTCCCTGTGCCCTGCAACGTATTAGAAGAACCACGGTACAAGAAACAGATGTTTATTCCAGTGGGTGCAGCAGGCCAGACACAAAGTATTGGGTTACTGTCTGCCTCAGATAACGGGACAAAGAGGAAAAGTTGGGATTAAGCATTCTACATGAGTCCCGTGTAGAAATTGTAAACCTTAAAAATGCAGCTCAGTTTCTGTAACTGACCTTATGGGAGTGAACCCTGCACTTGCCATGTGGCAGTGCCAGGATGCACACAGGAACAAACCTGGGTGCTGGCACTTGCCCTGTTACACCAAACCCTGAGGCTGTTTGGATGCTTTGGTGCCTGTCCACAGTTTTTAACTGCCCAAGGGAAGGTGATCCATAGCCATGTCCAAGAGTGGTTTGGGACCACCTGAGGCCCCATCTATGATATTTCAGGACTTTTGGCACTGCTACTCTGAGATCTAACAGCAGAACTAAGCTCTGAGATTTTCAAATTAGTTGTTTTGCTTAAATCAAAGGCTCATTATGTTTGATTAGTTGTTTTTATCTGTGAAACCAAAACTCTGGGTTGGGAGTCAGAAAAACTGGGCTGATATTATTTCCAAAGGAAAAATGAGATGGAGGAGCTCCAGAGAAATTTGGGGGCAAGGGCATCACTGTCAGGTTGGCTGCTTGGCTCTTAGCAACTCAGTATGTGCAACATTTACTCAAAACTGTGCAGGAGAAAGCATGAGCTTGAAAAAGATGGTGCTCTTGTAGGGATGCTCCTTGCCTGCAACTTTTCTGCCAAACACCAGTTCTGTTACCATCTTTAGGAAATCACTGCCCACATGGGTTCTGTTTGGGCTCATCTCTAAAAGGCCTGAGGGTCTGGGCAGTGCTCAGTGCTTGGGGTTCCTGAGGGACTGCAGCTTCTGGTCCTTCAGAGTGGCTGTCACTGGAAAGCAGAGTGAGATCAGACCTCCAGCCAAATACCCCCAGTTTAAAGCCACTGTTCCTGCCACCTTCAACAGTGGAAAATTAAAAGTATGATTTTTACATTTTAAGATCTGTCCAAACAAACAGACCTTTGCTCAGGCAGAGCTTTGCTCCTCTCACACCAAGTGCAGTATCACCACCAGTGCTTCTTGGCTGAGGGGAGCTGAGCTTCACACAGAAAAGAGGAAAGATCTGCTGCTTCTTTCCTGTTCCTCTTTGCGTCCCTCACCACACTTGAAATGTTCTGTATCCTGAGTTATCCTTAAACAAGCCTTCCCATTGTTTGAGTTACAGATTATGAATTTGGTCCCTTTGAAGAAATATGACCCGTGCTATGGAAAAGTGAGAATGATGTTGAGTCTGCACGAGATACTCATGGCTGTGACATACAGGAAAAGGATGAGTGCTTTGCACTGTCCTCATGAATGAAGCCACAGGAAGGAGGTGTGACAGGGCAGTGGGTGAGCTGCTGGGAAACTTCAACTGTTCCTAATGCTTCACTGGCTCAGTTTACATCCTCACCCCGTGTTTCCATTGACTGAAAATGTTGCTCATTAATTAAAGGGCTCCTGTGGAAAAAAGCCTAGTCTTGTTGGAAGGTTCCTGTGAACGCCTTGTCTCTGCTAAGAGTTGGTTTTTTGTTTTGTTTTTTTTTTTAATACCTAGCACCAGTAATTCAGACCTAACTGAGACATTTCTGTTGCAATGACCTGTGCTAAGCAGGGCTGTTTATTATGTGGATAATCATCAGTCCCATGCATGTCTCTCCACTCTAGGACTTCTCCTTGATTCTGCCAGCTGAGTACTAGCAAGAATGGGAGAAAACACTTGTGCCAATAGAGACTGAGCCTGCCTCTCTGATAGCTGCGTCTCCTCCCCCAGGATGCCATGCAGGATGTATTTTGCTGGGAAAATCATTTTTGCAAGGGAAAAATCCAAATGCCACAACCGAAGGCCTGGTGCAGGCAGGCACTGAGCATCGCCGGGCACAGCCTGCAACCCAGAGTGTTTGGGGTTTGCTGCTGGGGCTCTGTGCCCTGCATTGTCCCTCTGGTCACTCAGCCTTTTGTTCACCCAGCCCTGCTCTCTGCGGGGGCAGCACCCACGCTGGCTGCTGCGGGCTGTGCTGCCCATTGCCCAGCTCCTTCCTGTGCTGGAGGCTGTTATCATGTGCAAAAAGGAAGAAGAAATGAAAAAAAAAAAAAAAAAGAAGAAGGGAAAAAAGAAAATAAAAGAAAATAAAGGAAAAAAAAAAAAGCACAACCAGGATTCTCATAATATTGTTGCAGCTTTGCCAGGAAACAGAGTGTAAAAGTTCCTGTATTTAAGGCCAGGAGATGAGTTTTATTGTTAATAGTTGTTATAGCAACCTGAGGTGCCGGGGAGTAATACATGCTCGGCGCGTTGCAACAGACTCTGACAAGTTCAAAGCTGTTGCCTTGCTGCTAAATCTTGTTGCCAAGGCAATGAAACATAAGGCAAGAGCCTAGAGAAATGAATGCTGCTGACAGCTCATGCCAGCAGGCTCGGGCTGATTAAAGGGGAACTTTTGAAAGTAATGTTGACTTTAACAGCCCAGCAGCAGAAGGGACAGGGGAGCATGGAGACGAAGAAGAGGATCCAGAGGAGGAGCAGGGGGTTAGTGTCAAGCAACAGGTAAAAGAAGGTGTTTGATTAAAGAGCAGGGTGGCTGGATAGGATGCCTTAGCCTTGTAATGCAAGAAATGTGCCACATTTTTGGACAGGGTAAAAAAAACCCACACAGCAAAATGATAATTTTTTACACTGTTTAACTTGGGCAGTACTGCTGTAACTTGAAGGGGAACTTTGGCTCTTTCCCAGTGGTGTTGACAGAAAAATTTTTCTCAGTAAATTTGCTCAGTGATGCAGGTATTGTTGCTGCTCTAGTAAAAGCCAGGAAGAAGCTCTGGTAACTTTCAGTTTTATGTTCATTTCCAGCCTTTTAAAACATGCTTCATGGCAAAATGTTAGCTGGAAAAGAGATGAGATGGCAAGTTGATTATTCTCTCCTGACTATGATTCACTGTTAATGCTGACAGTGTACTCTGAGTTGAAGGATGAGTACTACCCCAAGGACCACAGAGTCAAAATAGATGATCAGTGCTGGATAAGTCAGGTAATTCAGTTAATTTCAAGTATCAATAAAGTATTTTGACATGTGCTATGGGATACTAGCATACTAAAATGCAAATACTACTGAAATGCTTCAAGTAGATCCACAAAAATCTCAGATGAACTCATTGACTTGTCTATTTATTTGTGAGCAAAAGCATAATGTTCCTTAAAAAATTACCACAGCAGTATTCTGGTACACTTCTGCTTAGTTCCCATGCATTTTAAATATTTGTGGACTACTATGAGCTAAAACTGACCTCCTGTTTTCCAATTCAAGGACTATTTCATCATGTGCATCTTGCAGCAATGTACAGTTATATATTTAAGACCACCAAATGCCCTATGGGGGAGTTTGTTCTCCTGGCACTTGCTATGGATTATGGAAAAGTCAGGTCTGTGAGTACTTCATCCTATTTAAAAATAGAAAACCAAGACCTGGGAATTTATTTGCCAACTGTACTAGAAATTTCTTGTGTGCAATCATGGGCAGAGCCGTTTCTATTGACCTTCATAAGAGCAAGGTTTTTAATTGACTGTGAAATATTTTTGTACTAATTTGAAGCTCTTAAACCATGAGCCAGGAAGCAGGCAGGTGACTGGTCATATGCTTGGAACCATCATTTGTTTTTCAGCAGCTAAATTATATTCAAAACAACCAGCAATGTGTTCCTTGCAACCCTACTGCTCTTACTGGCATTTTTCCACAGTCACCATAGCTAGCTGTGAGATTTTATATGATTAGGAAGTAAAGGAAACTTGGTTCAGGCAGTTGTGAAGGGAACATGCCATTGGTCCAGAGGATGCTTTAGTCTGAAGGCTGCCCATTAGATAAAAAAATGTGAGAAAATGAAACCTGAACATTAGCTGCCTTTTTTTTTTCTTTCTTTTTTTTTTTTTTTTTTTTTTTTTTTTTTTTTTTTTTTTTTTTTTTTTTTTTTTTTTTTTTTCTTTGCTGATAATTCCACACATTGTGTTCCTTTGTAGTATATCCATGAGATTTCAAGCCCCCCAGACTATCCTTCCTTTTTCTGAAGAGATGCATCCACAGAAGTCTGTCTAGTAAAAAGGCAAAACTGTATGGGCAGGTCAAGCAGAAACATCAACATCTACTTGATCTGCAGGATCCCAGAGGATTCCCAAGACCTGGCTCACTCATCTAAAGGTTCCATCTGCCCTTGATGCCTGTGATGGTACAATCCTCCTTGGAAGGTTTCTAGACCATCTTTACCACCCTGAATGTGGTGTGTGATGTCTCTTCGAGGACAGATGGGATGTACAGAGGCAGCTCAGACCCCCCCAGAGCAAACCACAGCTGAATCTCACTGCAGCTGAGTGCACCTTGGCACGTGCTCCAAAACACAGAGGAACCACCAAAGGGCAACCCCCTCTCTTTTATTCTGCCTGAGACCCTTCTGCCCTGTTGGGCACTTATTTAGTTGCTCAAGATCCACCCCCAGAAAGCAGGGAAGCAACTTGGAGCTGGGACAGTGTGTCATCAAGACAGCTACTGATAGCAGAGCAGACAGAGCTGTTTCCAGAATGATTAATACTATTAGCACATGCTGAAGCTTAAGGCTGAACATAAGATTTAGAGGAATGGATTTTGATGTAAACAGTGAATAAATGAGACAACTGTCAGAACAATGAGTGGTGAACCAAGTAAAGATCCTTAGTGTAGGGGATGCAAAGCACTGCTTGCTGGCCTCTTTTCACTGAAGCTGCTGGTAAAATTCCCACTGTCCTTCAGGCTGGAGAAACATCCCAGCAATGGCTCTGGCACAGAGATAACCAACTAGCCAGCTGCAAGACTACTCTCACAACTAATTGTGAGAGCTGCTTGGCATTTTATCAGGGGCAGAGCAATGGTAACAGGCTGAGAGCCAAGGCAGGGCTCCCCTCCAAGCCCAAACCATGCGCCACTGCTCCTGAAGGATCTGGGGATCTCTGTACTGCCCTTTCCTGCACATACCTTGAGTGCTTGCAAGAGTGCCAGTCTGAGGGTTCATCCTGTTGATAAGCATGTCTGAAAAGGGCCATCTGACTTATACCAGAATCTTATAATCCAAACTCCGACGGTCTCAAACGCCATAGCTGAAACCCTGCTGTTCAACTTCTGACACTCAGGTTTAACCTCCTGTAGGTGGCTCCCAGAAGGACAATATTTTGTTTAATCTGTTACATTGTAGGGAATAGGTTCAACATTTTTCTGTTTTTCTCCTCCTGACACTTTTCCTACAGGAGAGCAGGCAAACAAAATCTAGTCATAACTGTGCAATAACCTCTTCCCCAGTTCCTTTTTTAACTCCCATCATCAAGGCTGTTCATTTTCCTGAGAATATCACATTGTATGAGCAGTTTTTAATTTTGTTTTCGAAAAACTACTTCTCTCTTCCCTACATAAGACATCTTGACAGTAGATCTCTTGAGTAGATTCACCAAAATCTGGTGTGGGGTGGTTTTTTTTTTCCTTAGATCTGTATCTGCAAAGAAATCACATGCTCAGGGTATTTCTCTGGAGTAGCACATTCATCTTGGACCAAGCCACATGATCCCCTTTTCCAGTCTTGCCTTATGGCCTCTGAGGAATGTTGCATTGGCTGCAAGGGAATTACTAGGTCTTGGCAAGACATGTTAATATCCTCGCAAAGACTTGTTAAGGACTAAGACTTCAGCCTCCAACTATTTCCTCTGATAAAGCAGAGTATTCACAGCAGTTCATTAGTATCAAATCACCAGTTTGACTTTGTTTGAGAGAAAGGAAGGTTCCCCACAAACCAGAAGGACTCTGCAAGTAAAACTGGCTGGTGTTGCCTGCCTGCTAACAGGCTTTGAAACACAAACACAAACACAAAGTGTTTGATTCAATTAGAGAATTCAGTGGCTCAGGGCGCTTCAGCCAAGGGTTGGGAAAAAGAACACCCAGGTGGAAGAGAGGTTATGAATTATGACAACATCTTCTGCACTGGGATTTGGAGAACAATTACATAAAGTCTGTCAGGACATATAAAAACTTGGACTCTCATACATGTGGATACAAACTTGATTTTTTCTCCTGAAGATCTGCCCATGTTCATACACAAAGTTCATAGCAGCAATAGAATGACAGTCTTACTTTGTTACACCTGTTTTATTGGTTTTTGGGGTTTTTTTTAATACTCAGTGTTACCTTTCTGTTACTGGGCAAAATTATGTGGATAATCCTTGAAAGAGCCAGAGTGTGAGTATTGTATCTGCATCTGGATCTCTCTGCTAGGAAGCTAGTTACACTGTATGGAAAGTATTTTTGCTATCTCATTTTGAGTCATTGATAACAATATCACAAGTGAAGGGACCATATTGTTCTTCCATGAGATGGGGAGGAACCACTCCTGCAGCCTCAGCATATCACCATCCCAAGCAGCCACTTCCAAGGCAGAGAGGCAAAGTCTGAGTTACACATTTTGTAAACCAGGACCAGATTTCTCAGACTGGGGGGGGGAGGAGGGGGGAAAGCACTGGTACAAGTGACAGAGGGTGGGTCACAAAACGGGTCCCTCCACAGCAGCTTTCCAGAGCACTGTTATCGATGAGCTGAGCTCCAGAGCATAGCAGAGAGGGCAGTGTGAAGGAACCCGAGTGCTGGCCCCCAGCCCCAGCAGCTGGAGCACTTGATCTGAGTAAGGGTATCAGTCAGATGCTCAGAAACTCCCACTGGACTCACAGCCCCATTTCTTGGCTGTGTGCTCACCTCTTTACACCTCTGGTGTTGGAAACGGAAGTGAAACAGATGGTTCTCATGTATATGTTCAACAGTTTTGAAAAGCCCCTGACTGTAGAAAAATGGAGCAGAGCTGCAAGGTCTGGAGCTGGTTTCCTACCCAAAAGCCAGGCAGGATGCTGGATCCATAGCTGCAGTTTAGTTTGACAGAGGGCCAACTGCAACGCCATCTCATCTGCTTTAATGTCAGATGAGCATTTCTGTGCCATTTTCCCAATCTATATCATAGACTAAAGTCCCCCCAGCTTTCTGCAGAGTGGTGGCACAAATTGCTGTCTTGTTCAGTGCCATTTGCTTTCACCCAATTAATATTTTTGGCATGAGATCAAAATCAGGACCCCAGTTCAGCAGCTCCACAAGGACGTGGCCCATTCCAGCCTCCTTCGGGCTCTGCTTACCCTTAGTTAGGCAGATGTTGAAATAAATCACTACAGCCATGCTTAAGTGAAATATCTCAGCATTAAGAAGAAATATCTCAGCAGAAGGACTGGCTCAACCAACCATACACAATGAGAAGTGTTGGAGCCAGCTAATGGGTAATCCTGTGTGTGTGTACCACAGATCTCCAACATAACTCACAGTCCTGCTTGGCAGAAGAGTGTTTTTGCCTCTTGGAAAACTAGCATTAGTGATTAAAGACTAGCCTTGTAGAATAAATTATCAAACCTAACTAATGTCTGAGTATGTGTGTATATATGTACATATATTTTTCACATGGATTTATTCAACATGTTGCATATGCTAATGTCAGTCCATCTTAGAGGGTAGAAACTGATGGGGGGAAAACGGGAATTTTCCAGTGAGCCTCAGCATGGCAGAGAGGCTGTTCTCAGAGGTCATAAAAGACTTCTGCAGCCTGCTAATTATACACTAGCAAAATCTTACTATAAACAAGTAATAAGTATAGGCACGTTTGTCGGTTTTTCTAATGACATTAATGTCTTTTTTGATGATTTGCAGAGCTACAGGGGGCCAGAGGCTCAATTTGTACTTCACTCTAGTGAAGCCTAGGTAACTCTGTGTAATGTTTGAGATCTTTCCGTGGATCTATCTGCAGACAGTTCAAGGTCTGTTCTCTTCACAGCAGTCTGAGATGCTGCTCACACTCAAAACTCTACATAGGTAGCGGATCTGTGTACTACTTTCTTGTGTATAAGTGATAGTAGTAGAATTAAACATTACTGTTGTTAAAGGGAATTTGTGCTTTTACCTCCTTGCCAGTTTCTTTATCTCTCTTAGCAGAGCAGCTGTGGCACTGAAATCTGCTGTGGAGATTCACTTATCTCTCCTCTGTGGAGCCCCAGGGAGTTGAGGTACCCCAGATTAAACCACTGACTTTGCAAGTTAGAATAAATCATCAGCAGGGAAAGAGACAGACTTGGAGCTGGTTAGAACACATTTTGAAGAATCACCAGGATTTGGCGGGCAAAGCAAGCAAAGGTTTTCCCCTTGCACGTTATCCACATAACCCCTGCAACTGATTTGTTTTGAGTTTCCAGTGTCTGTTTGCACAGACCCGACCATCGGTCCCTTCTCTGCTTCCTGTCTGAGAACAAACCCAGACAGTCAGCAGAAGCAATCTCATGTCCTTTTCCATGAAAACCACTCAGTGCAGTCTGTCCCACCAGGGAAATCAGTCCTTTAAGCACGTGAGTAATCCACTCACTTGATATGAATACCTCCGGGTGGATTTTTGAGCGTGCTCTCGATGGCTGCAGCAGCAGGAGGACGCTGCTGGGGAGCGCCTGGGAGATCAGGGAAGGCACTGCTGGCCCCTCCAGCTCTTTGGGGAGCCCTGGGACATCGAGCTCCTGCTCCCCAGCTCTTGATCCAGCTGTTCCTAGCATTACACATCCCTGGGAATATACTCAGAAACTACAGATGAAGTCATTCCCAAGAGTCTGCTTAGGTATTTGGGGCCCTTGACACTGAGAGGAGCTAAAATCTTACACTCTATGAATGTGTTTTAAAGGGAAAGTAGAACTCTTTTCATAGTAGGTTAGCTGTTTGTTAATCTTCAACTGGTAAATTATTAACTCTTCTACAATTTGTTTATCCTTATCATTAGAGATTGCACTAACATAGGTTCTTCAATCTTACTTGCTTCAAAAAAGGCTTTGGAAGTAACAGTTATCTGTGCAGAATCCAAACCCAAACATTTGTGAATTAATATTGTTTATGCATACTAACAAATCTGAGGCTGATTTAATCTCTCTGCTGTCCTTCTAAGTGAATCACCAAATATGAAAAGCAGCAGTTTGCCCAAAAGGCCCTGAATTTCACGTAATGCTCTAAACTTCAAAACTTTTGTCCAGGAAATTACTCTGCATGCTCCTCTGTTGGTCCAGAGTTAGAACAACAGGCACAGCATGCAAAGATGCATCAATACTGAGGGCAGGGGTGTGAATCTGGCTTTGCTTATGCCCAGTTTGTCTTAAGATAACAAAGAAAATGTGGACGCTTACCCCAGAGTCCAGGATAGGTAGAGAAAGGCTTTCTCAGAGCTACTGAATCAGTACTCACATTCCCCAGCTTATGACCTTGTACTCCCATACTTTCATGTTCCTCCCCCTCCAGGCAGTTGTACTGGGCTTCCTACCAGGTGTGGGCCTGGTGCCAGTACACTCCTGTCAGAGGTGGCATTTTAGCTTCCAGTCCCAGTTAAGGTGCTGACAAAGAATCCCTACCTCGCTCTTCAACCAACATAAACCTTCTGCCTCAGACTAGATGGTGCTGAGCTGACAAATGTGGGTTTCTTGGTGCAAATGCATCCTCTGGATCACAGATTAGAGATGTCTTTTTAAAAATGTACTCTGAATATGAGTTTTTGCTTCCAAAAATAACTTGTATTTTGCTCATATTAGAAGAGCAGGATGTTCTTTCCTGTCCTGAAGGGATAAGGAGGAAATGAGAACTATGGGGGTTTTATATGATACCAGGTACTATTTTGCTGGACTAATGCTGTGAACCTTTATTTTTTCTTCCCCCCATCCTTAGCATTTTATTCCCTGTGGACCTCATTTTGCTTCTACTTATGCTGATGTTACCCCAGCAAAGCTCTCTTTGATTTCAGAGGAATTCCTCCATATTTACAACCTCTCCCATCCTGAGGCAGTGAGGAATTAGAAGGGAGGGAACCTCCTGAAAACAGCAAATGCTGCATGTCTCAAATCCCTTTTTAAATGAGATGAAGTCAGCTGAGAGATGCAAGTGGGGGCAGAAAGCATCCTTTCCTGTCCTCTGTGTCTGAAGGAAAGAGAGGGCTGTTTGGAGGAAATGTGAATGTAATGGACTGTACATTTGTGTCCTGTTGTACTGAGGTCTGACAGGAAACACTTGGGGTTTGATTCAGGAAAAAGTAAATAGTATTCCCTTATAGTACTCTCATAACCCCGGTTATCCTGCAGTATTTGACTACATCTCTGTCTTTAATGTATATATATTCTCACAGATCTTTCCAGAAGACCAGAAGGAAATCTGGCCCCTCGGGAGTGGGGGAGGCATGGGAAGAGATTGTGCAGCAAGTTCCAGCTGATGGTCTTCCTAAGTGACAGCAAACGTCCAGCACTTCTCTCCCTTTTAAACCAAAGGAACTCTGGAGCAGTTGCCATTACTGACTCCCACCATGGAGTTTTTTATGGTAAAAGAACTGCCAATATCGAAGTTTGGATAATTTCTGAGCAGACTCCAAGCCTGTGAGAGCATTCCCTTTCCATAGGCTCTCACCCTAATGTAGAGATGGCTGTGGTGAGGTCTCCCATCAGGTGCATGGGGCCACAGGTTCCTCAAGCAGGCACTGGGGAATCCCTTGGCTAGAGGATTCATCCTGCAGCAGCATGGAAATGGCTCCAGCTCTCAGCATTTAGAAACTGTGCTCCTCATACAGCCATCTGAATCTGAAATGGCCTGTCAGATCAGTGCTGGTCTCTGGAAATGTCTTTCACTGCTCCAGAGGGAGTCTGCCTCCCAGGGTGACCGGGGTCAGGGAGCTGTTATGGTCCTTTGTCTACAGGGAACATGCAGTACCACCAGTGTTTGGTATTTTGCTGTACAGCTTATGGAGCTGAAAAGATTGGAAAAGAAATCAAAACCCCCACACATAACCCAGCAGAGACAATTTGAGGACTTAATGCCCTTGCTTGAAAAAGGAGGCACCCAGGAAACCTTGTGGTATATATACTTTTTTTTTTTTTTTAACTAGAGCTAAAGTAATTTGGCATGCTTGTCCCCTGAGCTGTTTCCTAAACCACAGCTGCATGAGGAATTATCTAGCTCTTAGCTGAAGTAACTCCTTAAAAAAAATCCCAACATGTAGGTCATTAAAGTGCTAATAAAAAATGTTGATGAATCTCTGAGCAGTGCTCTGATTATCTCTCTGTGGGGAATGAAGAACTCATTAGCATGAGCTCCATGCCACTCCCTCCTCTTTCTCAGAGTTTGGCATAAAGCAAGGAAACAAATGTTTGTGGTTTGGCCAAGTTTCTAACGAGTAGCTCAGCTAGGTCCACTGATGAGACACATGGCTTTATGAAAGGTGAAAAGGCTGCAGCACCACATAAAGTGGCAAAGTATTCCTGCCAGATCAGGCCCCCCAGGAAGAAAATGCTTTACCTGTTGTGTGGATTTTTTGAAATGTATTTAGCAGGAAGTGTACAGAGAGAGAGTTTCATTAGCATGGCAGACAGGGAGCAATGCTATGAGGTCCAGAGGTTGCAACAGAGTCAGACACAGTCTGAGGATGTTTGTCTGCACTCTCCCAAACTGCAACACTGCGGTAGCTTACCATGGGTTGGGTTTCACTGATTAAGTGGGGCTTTTTGTTGTTATTGTTTTGTTTGTTTGTTTTTATACTAACCTACAGTCTGATCCCAAAAGAACAGTCCTGGCTATTGTCTGTCCTCCCTGCTCTAGATGTTTCCTCCCCTGCTCCACGGAAAGGTGCCTACACAGAGCCTCTGGGTACCGCAGGAACTGGCAGCCAGGCAGGATCTCCATTTACTGCATCACCTGCAGGAGCTGCAGCACAGAGAGCTGCCTAACTAGAACTGGCTGAGGCCAGAAGCACCTGGCAGTTGTTTTGGTGGAGGAAACAAAAACTCCAGAACCATAGGGAAAAGTTTCTCCCAGGAAATAAAGTTTCTTCTTGATCCTGCTTGTAATCCATTTATGGCCTGAATCATGAGGATTTGTCATCTCCATGATCTTTCCAGGATGGAAGTGAAAATCATCCACATGCCCAGGAGAAGAAAACTTACCCTACAATAAACACAAAAGGCATCTTTACACGCCTGACAGCATCCTGCTGGGATAAACTACTGATGCATCTGAAATTCAAATCTTGAGGTGTGTGATCAATGTCACACAGCACCTTAACATTCAATTCAAGCTCCTGAGACATCAAGTCTGTCCCCTGCTTTTGCAGACAATGCATCATGTAATGACATTAATGAACTTCATCTCAAAAGCGGTGAAACTTTTACATTTCCAATATCTCCCCTGGAAAAGGTAGAACTGGGTTGCACTAATGGTTTATAACCTTCCTTTAATTTCCAGCTTGAATTGCACATGGCCAGTTCATACCCAATTGCTCTTGTGCCAGCATCATCTAAGTAGTTGTCTGGATGAGAGTGCAGAAGTCACGATCCACAGATTTCATTGCAGAATCATCTTCACTTTCAAAACCACATATAAAGTTTGTCATTTCTTGGCCTTTTCAAGTTGAAAGTTTACTAAAACATGATACAGCTGTATTTTTTTCTAAAAGGAAATTTTAAAAAAAGGGTTTAAATACCAAGGAGAAGCCCTAATAATTCCATCAGTATTCTACTGAATAAATACACAAACTGGAGAAAGACAATTGCTTCAGTCTTCATGGTGTACTCTGCACATAGGTATATATTCTTCCTGTGCCTAAGGTAAGTTTTAATCTCCTGCAATCACCAGATAGTCTTGTATTATAACATCTAAATAACTGATGCTGTACCACCTCATCCCATTATTTCTGGCCACTGCCTACATGTCCCCATAGTGCTGGTCTGGTCAGGTGGAGCTGTCACTACGCTGGGTATAAATTTGCAAAGTTCTGCACCTTGCCCCTGTGCAACACAAATACTCCGTGGCTGGATAGTTTGGTGCCTCACACACTTTTTTTTTCTCTGAAGACCTCCTTAATTCCTGGGCAGCCTTGTTTGTCTTTCTGTGAGGGACTCGCAGCTCCTACACACCTGATGTAGTGGCAGCTGCCAGCAGGGCTGGAGCCTCTTCAGTGACTCCATCAGAAGATGGCCCCAGGCACATGATGTCTTTACCCTGCCCTTGCTCCAGCCCTCCTCGTTTCACCGTGATCACAGTCCCTGAGGATAAAAATGAGCAGTCCTCAGAATTAAAAGGTTTTGTCCCTGAACCAGCAGGAAATTAGTTGTGTGAGTAATTTTACACCTGTAAGCAAGACAGCTGATTTCAAAAGGAACTTTTAAGCCTTCCAAGCGTATTTTAGACAAGTTTCGAGTTTTAGAAATAATTACGAATGTAATTAAAGTGCATACGTTTTTGCGTCTAAAGGAAAACTATCATCCAGAGCTTCTCTGACTTCAAACGGTCGGTCAGAACCCCTCAGATCCGAGCAAACCAGCCCTGAAACTAAGAAACCAGTAACTTTGGGTGGGGAACCGAGACAGAGATGATTTCAGCTGCAAAGCAGAACAATTACTGAAAGCCAAAAAAAAAAAAAAAAAGAGCGAGCTTTTGCCAAAATCAGATTTGCATTTTGCGCAGCTTTTTTTAGCCAGGGCTGCTTGCTCTCCCCGGATGCTGCGAGAGCCTTCTCCTCAGCAGCACAAACCATCTGGGAAGCCTTCTGGTGCCACCTCTCAGTCCCCAGGACAGCTTAAATCTCTCAAAATTCCATTTCAAAACAGTCTTTTGTTTGGGTTTATTTTTTTATTTTATTTATTTATTTAGTTGTTATTTTAGTCAGCGTTCCCCAATCCCTCTCGTTTCACACCCAGCCCCCCATCAGCTCACACCGCACATCCCCCCTCCCCACGCCAGACCCCGCTCTCCATGGCCATGCAGAGACCGACACCGGCCGGAGGATGACTCCCCCGGGACGACCGGCGCTGCCCGCCCCGCACTGCAGGTAGAGCCGCGGGGAATCGCTCCGAGGACAACAATGGAGGGCGGCTGGGGAGGAGGACGCCGGCAGTGCCGCCGCCACTCATCCAACTTTGATGCCGGGGGGAGGGCGAGGGGGTAGGTGGCGGCTTCAAACTTGGCCGAGGGGCTGCTGGGGAATGGCGGCGGGCGAGTCCCTGCTCGCTGCCAGAGAGTGATCCGGAGCGGGCGGGCGCGGGAGGAGGAGCCCAGGTGTCCCTTCCTGCCACATCGTGCTCCGCCTATTTCCCCGCCCGCTCCGGATCACTCTCTGGCAGCGAGCAGGGACTCGCCCGCCGCCATTCCCCAGCAGCCCCTCGGCCAAGTTTGAAGCCGCCACCTCCCCCCTCGCCCTCCCCCCGGNGGCTAAGGGGGAACTTTACCGTGGGTATACGCCAGCTCTCCGGCCGGGGGGGAGATGCTGCAGGGCTGGCTGGCTGCCTCGGCGCTGAGCTGGAAAAGGACGGGGCTTTAAATAAATGCGCCTCCGCCGGGAAACTCTGCTCATCGAATAAAACCTGGGAAGCGATTGCTGTCATTAAACGGGCTGCCCTCGGTACGCCGCGAGTCCCTCCCTACGAGTCTCGGAAAACTTCTTAAAATTTATATTCTGGAGGCTTCTCCTATGTTTAATCGCGCCAAGGGCTACACCTTTGCCGCCGGTAATGGTGCGGGGAGCTCAGGAATGCGATTCCCGAGTGGAAGCAGAGGCATTCCGGTCACGGCAATGCGTACCTGCCGCCCCGACCGGCATCTGCCCTTCCCGGGGCTTCGCCGTGCTCGGGCAGCGCCGGGGCTGGTTCAGAGTCTGCGATTATTTTAATTCGGTGTTTATATTAAGCGATGACAAAAATGCGAGATTGCTGTCTTGCAACTTCTAGGCTTCAGAAATTAGGATTATCGTGGGCCTGTTTTTTTTTGGGGGGTGGGGTGGGGGAGTTTGTTCCTCAGTTTAGGTCTCTCCCCCAAGACAATTTTCATCTGGCATTAAACCGCTTGTTTGAGGGATTCAGTGCGGATTTAGCACTGGGTGTTTGTCCCAGACTTCAGGCAGGGTCTGTCTGCATGGTCGAAGGACGCGGTGGTACCAGGAGAGCCGTGGTCTGGCTCTATGGGGAGGGTACAACGTGTCTCAAATCTGCGGCTGCCGCAGCCGGTCCTGGAGGTGGCTGCTGCGACTGCTGCTCCTGCCCCCTGAGCATCGTTCTGCTGCAGGCGGGTTGAGGCTGAATCTGCTGCTTTTCACCCCCGGCTTCTGGCCCTCAGGTCTGGAGGGCTAGCGATGCGATACTAAGCGGAGGAGAAAATGTGCGGGGCTGTGCCTCATCTGCGTGGTGGCACAATGTGGAGGAATTAAGTTGTAAAGCAAATAGGTAAAACCAATGGTAATGAATATCTGGGGAAAAAAAAAAAAAAAAAATTGGCCCAGGGTTAATACGGCGTTTGTGTGAGACAAGTTGTTGCTTATCCCAGCTTTGTAACCAGTGGAATGAAGGTGATAAATGTTTCCTTAACCTCTAAAAGAGAGCATTGCTGTGCCTTGAGTAGCTTTAGGCAGTCTCACCTGCCTTCTGGTCTTTTTGTTGGCAAATGGACTGAAAGCAGAGGTGTGGTGGACATATGGCTCGGTGTGATCACCTGGGAAGGGATATTGGTGGCTTTGAGGGGAGCAGGGACAGTTCTGCATGTGGCTGCTTTGGCAGAAGATCTGTTGTGAAAGGCTCCCTGTCACCTCCCTGCCAAGCTTTTAAGGTATGTCTCTTGTCCCGGGGAGCTCTTTGGCCTTGCAAATGCCCTCACATAAGTGGCCTGGCTGAAAATGGCACATGGATGAACTCCTTGTTTGATCCTTTTTGGTGGCATCTATGACTTCCAGGGGAAGAAGGTGTGAAGTCTGGGAGTGCCATGGACTCTTTGGCCATTATTGGGTGAGCTCATTAATGCCACTTTGAGTAAGGAGTGCATGTGCTCCTCAATGAAACAAAATGCTATTTGTGTGGTTAATAACATATACCATTAACTTTTGAAATATTCATGTTAACTTTTAAAGTAATACATTGTTTTTCAGAAAACACTATTACCTGCCTTTAATTTTTTCTGGGAGAAGAAGAAGCCTTAAGTAGGGAGGAAAGGATGGGCTATTTAGGGGCTGAGTGTTTAATGAGTGAGGTTAGTGCACCATGACAATGATTAAGCACGGCCTTAATTCTTGACCAATAGATGGAGCGCTGCTACACTTTAGGATGTCTGGGGATTTAATGGCCTCTTGGTTAAATCAATCATTATCCTTGACTTTTGCCTGAGGATTGAGGCAGCTGACACTTATTTAAGGAAATGATGATTTTAGGGTGGGGCAGTAGTGTATGCCATGATCATCAAACCCAGAGAAGATGTAGAGGTGGTGACTCCCATGTCAGAAGGTGAGAAGGTGGACTTGAGCAGTCTGGGTGAATGGGCTGTTTCACCATCAGTCAGTGAGGTGTACTGCAGTTCTGCTGCATCCCCCTTGCTGGTTATGAAATGAGAGTTGGTTGTTTGACAGGGCTGGATGAACTGAGCTGTGTTCAGGGTGGCTCTGCTGGAACTATCCCTGTTGCATGTGATGGTAGAGGTGACATTGCACACGGGGCTGCCTGTTTGTGCTCAGCTCAACTTGTTACAGGCCAAATGACTGGGCATAAGATGCTGTTTGTTGCGAGATCATCAGAAATTAATGTGTAAGACAAAAGTGAAAAATCATTTAAGACAGCTAGATGATACTTTGTCTCCCTCTGTAAGTTTCACAGATCAAAAACCAAAATTGAAGAAGGCCGCTAGTTTTTCCCTTGTTAAAATAATTGTTGCTAGTTAAAACTACAGTAAAAATTCTTGCTACATTGTGGATGGTGTTGTAATGGCAATACTTAAAAAAGACGATTTTAATTTAGGGAATAACTTGTGTGACTTTGAGCTAGCGTATAAAGTTGCCTTTGCTAGTTTTTTTTTCTAAACTAGATTAAAATTTTTTCTTTAAAAGATGTCCTGTAACTTTAGCAGCCGTAGCAGCCTCTGGCTGTTATTTTTCCTGTAAATCAATTTTGCATTTTCATAGTGCTGCTCTTTCAAAAATGGATTTGGTCATTGTTTTGGTATTGAATTAGAAGAATGAAATCTATATTATTTAATAACACTGTTTCCTGTTACATCACAGGCTTTTCTTCAAGCTATGTTTTGAAATGCTGGTTGCTGTTTGAGAGATGATGGTAGATGGTCATGTAGCTTCCTGCAGGGTTCTTGGGAAAGTGGGGTGGGTGTAGTTGCTTTTGTGTAGCATTTTTTGGCAGATGATGATGAATAAAAGCTACTTGACCCTTAGGGAACAAATGTGTTAATGTTAGATGTGTTTGCCACAGAGTCTACTCTGCTTCATGTATTAACTTTGAGTCACTTGGCATATGGGAGAACATTTTGCTTCTTCATCCAAAATAGCATGAGCCATTGCACATCATTGCAAATGAGATTTTTAGGTATTTCTTTTAAAGATATCCTAGCAAGTACATGGATGTTTTGTGGATAAGTTGTGGTCTGGATTATTAGTTAAGACAAACTGATTTTGATAAATCTGATTAAAGAAAGCATCTTTAGATATGGCATGCTCTTTGTCTAGACTACTAGAAGGGGGGAGATGTGGTGTCAAAATCATCAGTAAACTGGGAAAGGTTTAACTAAGAAGTTGGTATTTTCTTCAGGTTCACTGCACAGTTAGATAGTGAGCCTTGTGAGCATCAAACCTCAGTGTGAGGCTGGTGGTTCCTGCTTGGTCTTTTCACCCCTGGATTTGCACAGGTTAAGTGTGCTGTAGGTATCTGTTTAGCCAGGTTTCTGGGAGTGTATTAAATGTAATATGTGTCTTCTAGTGGTAGCATCAGTTCTCCTTGATAAGGATGCAATCAGCTGTTACAAAGTGCTAATTAGGGAAACATAATAGCTTCATTCCCGGTTCTGCTGTCTTAAGCTTTTCTGGTCTTGGCTAGGAATAAGCTTTTTTCTTGCTTTATGTTGTTTAATGTGTTAAAATCCTAGTGACATCAAAGCAGCAGGTAGCTTTCATGTGCTTTAGCAAGTTGAGGTGTAGATCAGCAAATCACAAACCGGTGTGAGAGCTCCAGCTTGCTCTGCAGATGCTCACCTTGTGTTCTTTTGACCCACAGCAGCTAACAGCTGGGAAATCCTTTTTTCCCTGTGTGGTACCACCTGAAGCACATGGCAGTCTCGAATACAGCAGAGCTGATGGCAGCTGAGGGCTGCTCTTGTTGCTGTGCTGCCCTGACCCATTACCCAGCACAGCGTTGGTGTTCGTGGTAGCTGGCACTTCAGTCTAGAGCTAAACTATCTGTTCAGTTGGTTCTGAGAGGATTCAGTTGAATTGATTTAAAAATTTGTGCTTGGTATATTCATCTATACCTGTAATAACTGTTTTCAATGTTTTTCCTTTTTTTTTATTGTGCATATTTTCAATTATTACATGATGCTTGGTTTTGTTTTGTTTTCCTTCCCCTTTTTCCCCAGGAAACAACCATTGCATGGTTGCATATCATCCATAGCTATTGCACTGAATGTTACATGGTTTAGGGGCTGGTTGGGTCTGCATCTTGTGTTTGCAGATGCACAGTGACTGCCAGTTCTGGAAGGAGGGTGCTTACCACCCAACCAAGGGTTCTTGTGCGTGTCCTGGATGGCACATAGAATGCAAATTAGTAAAGTTTACTTAGTGGGTAAAGCTTGCTTTACTTGTTTTAATACAGTAAAAACAAGAAAGGAAAAATATAATTTGAACTACATATTTTTTCTACTCCAAATGTGGACTGGCTTTTGTTGAAGAATTGCTGTTTTGACAGCTCTAGAAATTTTGACAGAATGTGGTGGAAGATAATAGATACTGAAGTTGTCCATGTGATTCAAATAAAAACATTGTAGATGGTTAAAAATGATACCTTGGTTGGGTTCAGAGAGATTCCTGAGATTAACGTAAATTGTTTCATGTAATCCAGTAACCCAGCAGTTCCTTAGAAACCCGTAGGACATATTACTCTTTATGGATTTATATTCAAAAAACTTTGTATTTGTGAAGATCATTGGTAAGGCCACAAAGTCAAGTATTTGGAAGCTGGGTGGTGCTTTCCAAGGAAAACATCCTGGACTATATAAATAAAAAATAAACTACATCATTGTAAAGTGTACTTATGAGCTCTTGTATCAGGAAGAATAGAAGTGTTTTGGCTCAGATGCTTCAGATCTCACAGACACTTAGCAGAGGCAACTGTCAGCTTAATGTATGAAAAATTAGGTGAAATTGAAAATAGGATTTTGGGACGGAAACGGCGGACAATACTGGGCAGTGGATCCAGCTCTGTCTAGAACTGAATACAATGACACAACAGTAGTGACCTCGCAAGTACCTTTGTGTTTTCCTGACTCAGATGTGCAACCACTTTTAGGAGTGCTAATGAATTGTGTAACAGTTTCTCCAGGCTCCTGGTCAAATGCACAAACAGAAGAAAAACGCAACCCGGCTCTCTTGTAATATACCAGTTACTGCTCCTACCTCCAGTACTTGCTGAGCATCCTAAGCCACCAAAACCAAACAAAAAAAATTTAGAACATACAAACTTTTTTTTGAGATTGCATGACACAGCAGCCTGTGGAAGGTTAGGTTGAGTATTCTCCTAGGATTGTTTTCAGCAGGATTATCTGCAGTTTCTTTGATGATGCTGAAACCTGAGGTGGAAGAAACTGTGTATGAAATTAATACCAGGCACTCCCATGTTAACTAAATACAGAAGTAGCCCTTCTGATATAGTATTGTTGACATAATAAAGGAGTAACTAGTCAGATAATCTAATAATGATAACAGATATATCTTGTGGTAGTGCCCACAACAAGCCCATCATCCTGTTAGAGAGCTTGATTGCATATGAATCATTGTGCTAAAAACCCAGTTAAGGAGTAATTGTCTCTGTAATGTTCACAGTTAATCTGGACAATTTCAGGCTTTCAGTGGCAGCTGTCTTTAAATGGTTGTTTCACAAAAAGTATATGCAAAGACAAAACACTATTGGTGATTTTTTTTTTTTTTTTTCTTGACCCAGCTGTCGGTAGGAAGCAGAAGATGTTCATGGTCTCTATCTTATTTACTAAATGACAGCTCTTGCCTCTTAGGCCAGACTGTGTATTTTCACAGCAAAGTTGTGTAATTTTCTTATTCCTGAAATTACTGATGTTGTGAAAGAATCTGTGGCTATGGGGGATTTATTTTTTTTTTTCCCCCCCTCCCCATTCCCATCAATGGACATAATACTGACTACAAATTAGAATTCTTACTGATGTGCTGATTGTTATGGACTGTCTATCCAGAGCTGTTTCTCTTTGCGTAGCTGACTTGGCATTCAAAGGACACGTGCGTGTTCTGTGTTAAATGGCTTAAGAACTGGAGTGACACAGTTGGAGAGCTTGGCAGATACCTCTGCCTGTGCATGATTTGGAACAAAAAACTCCATCTTCTAAGGCAAAGCGTCCAAAGTAGATTGCTCAGTCAATTTTCATAAGTATTTTTATTGCAAAGATTTAATCCTGAGCAGCTGAGGAAGAAAAATGAAGTTGTGATACACACTTTAAAATGGCTCATAGAATATTTTGTAAAGCAACTAAACCTGTAGCCAGTGAAGCCTTCTTTATATGTTTGGCTTGTCTTTGGGAACCTAATCAAAATCATGGGTCTGGTATTGAGAAGGGGGAAAAAAAAAAAGCATAGAAAAATTTGCAAATACATTGCAATTTGGGGTTTTTTTAATTTATTTTAAAAACCCACAAAACTAGAAACCAAACCCAGTGGTCTGGCTAGGTTTGAAACCAAAGGCTATGCTCCCCCCCTTCCTTTTTATACTCCGTTTTGAATTTTTTGAAAAATAGTTTTGCAGCATGCAAAGAGATTGAATACATCTGTGTAGTGCTAGCCTGAGTCTGTACTCAGAAAAAGGTTAATTTAAACAAACAAACAAACAAATCTTGAAACTAATCCAGGTGGCTTCCTAGTTAAAACATATCAAATAACATGAAGCATGTGAATTCAAGACAACTTAATTTAACCATATATGTTGATTAAATTGTAAAATATCAGGAGGGGTTTTTATAGGTGCCTGGATAAGTTGCTCTTAGATGGTGGAAGGGCAGTCCAGGTTCCCTTTTTACATCGGATGTTTTCCTGTGAGCCAAGCACTTGGGGAAAAACTGAAATACTGCTTCCTTTCGAAATGGTTGTTGCATACACTTTACACTCTTTGTGGGTTTGCTCGAGCTTAGATATTTTTAAACTGCAGTGTCCCTAATTTTACATACCCAAAGATGAAAAGTGATTAGGACATGGATTTCAAAGACTGTTTAGTTCTTCTCAAACTCCATGCCATTCAAGATGGAAATTTCTGCTGTCTGTTCAGCAGGAAATATTCTTTTTCCTGCCGTTCCCAACTTGCGTGTTTCAAGGTATGTCAGGGCTTCTAACCAAATCAAGTGACTTTTAATGCATTGCCAGGTGGAATCCTGTGTGCTTCACAATATTTTATGTCTCAAAGCCTCCAGCTGCTCGGATCAAGCCATCTCTTCAGCAATGGACCCAAAGTAGCCAATGGAGATGAAGTGTGATGGGATGTCTTCTATGCCTGAAAAGTGTTGTCCAGATAACATTTCAGTCCTGTGCTTTGTGGAATGATTGTTTAGATGTTAAGGTTGTCAAATCTCTCCTCTGTTGGCAAATGCATATGACATTAACTCGGGCTGAAAGGGAGGGACAGGGACAGGGACAGGGGTGTAGGAGCACTCTGCTCCTCAGGCAAAGCATGCAGGGCCCCCAGCTCACCCAGTGAGTCCAGTGCCAGCAGCTTTGGCTGCTTCATCTTTTTCTGTAGCTGGAAAAGCAGACTGCCCAGACAGTGTGTATCTGCAGAGCAGCATGCATACGGACAGCCCCCTTCTAGAGCCTCAGTTGCTGTATGGCACTTGTCTCTATGCTTTGGTCTGTGAGCTGTTTTACAACAACCCACAAGACAGAATGAAATACAGTAGTCTTACTGTCCCAATACTTGTATTAGGAGATCCTGCCTCTCCACTGGAAAAATTATTGGTTTCCTTGTTGAAAAGGGTTGAAATCCTCTCCTTTGGGAGGTGGGGGTGGGGATATAGTACAGGTTTTTTTAAAATCAGATTTATTGCTTCCTCTGCTCTTAATATTGGCTATTATGTTGCGTAAGACTCTCCTGTATGGCAATGTTAACTAAAAAAGAATTAACTAATGGTGGGAGTAAGAATAACAATGTCATTTATAACCTGGGTTAGCCTTTAACAAGAAAAACAGCTTGAGGTATACCATGTAACACTGTGTCTGGCTACTATCAAACATTCAGCAAACGTAGAGTAACAGGTATTGTGTGCAGTAAGTTTATCTTTGTAGTAGAAACTGATGTTGTTGCTATTCCCAAGGGGTAAGCTGAATTACATTGAGGCTGAGATAACAGAGCTCTGCTTATAGTATATATACAGGCAGATGGTTCTTCACAGAGGGGTGACCTTTGCTGTATTTTGGTTTCAGATTTCACAGGGACCTATTTCAAAGTTTTTAGATTCAGTCCACACCCTGCTGGTAGTGAGCTGCAAAACTCTCTTTGAAGAAAGTTTGTTTTGTTTTATTTTTTTTTTAATAATAAAAAAAGTCTGCCTGTTATTTATTAAAGTTAGATAAAGATCATTTGTTTACTCCCGTTGTAATATACATTGCTGCCATTGTCACTTGTCAATATAACTGATAATTCAAAGATTAAATTAAAAGTACAAAATTACTGGTTACAATGTGCAAATGAATAGGGTAAGTAATTCTGCTCTTCTGGCTCCTGTTTGTTAGTTAACTTGGAGAATGTGTACTAGCATACATTTGTGCCATTATGGTTGACATGGCATAATGCAGTGTGCTCCCTCCAAGGTTATTCCACCCTCTCTCTAAACTTCTTCTGTGTTATGCTCTCTCTCCAAAAGCAATTTAAAGAAACAAATTAAAACCCTGTAATCCTATTTAAGAACCCAGTCAAATAATAAGTCTGCATGCCCCTGTTCCAATAAATGCAATCACCCATTTAATACAGTCACTCCTCTCTAGGGCTCTGATTTCTATCTGATTAAAATATTTGGGTTGTATGTTAAAACCAAGCTCAAGGGGACACCCTGCCCTTCCCTCCTGGCCCATCCTCTCTGTGTAAGCCTCTGCAGCTCAGGCTGAATTCCAGCAGGGTCCTTCCTCTCCCCTGCCTGCATTCACTCTCTTCAATGAGTTGAATTATCCCCAGACAGGGTTAGGTGTGCATTGCAGCGTGTGCCAGGTACCGGAGGGAGCAGTGAGGAGCTGTGGGGATGGGGGGACTGCCAGGGATAAGCCCCGGGCTGAGTGCAGCTCCTGAATCCTGTGGCGGTGGCAGCTCCGCAGAGCCCTCCCTGCCTGCAGCGCTGGGAGGAAAGGCGAAAATATGAGTGAAAAGTGTTTGTGAGCTGAGCCTCCTGCAAAGGAGACTTGTTAGTGGGAAAGGAAGAATGAATCAGACGTTTCTTTTAGGCTTTGAGACAGGATGTGGCAGCCACCAGGTTATGAGGTTCCTCCTACGCTCCCAGAGCTCTCCAAGCCTGAGGAGCAGTCATGTTCAAAGGGAGGCTCTTTGGGATAAATGCAATGTTTTGGGGAAACTAAAGACTTGGAAATTGTTTTAGTTAAAATAATCTTAGTGTGCTGGGCTGGGCTACTCTGTGACAGACATGTCACACACCCGTGAAGCTGCCAGTGGGTGACAGTCCTGGGTGGTGTGGAGGTGCTTGGGGTTGTTTATGGAACAGCCTTCCCTTGTCTCCAGAGCTTGCAGTATACATGCATAGCACAAGATGCACAACTAATTTTTCTATTGTATAATAAAAAGGTCTTAACTACTCAACAGTATGTACCATTGCAAATTTTTTGCTTGTTTTGCTTTATTTGGTTGCTATGTATAAGAAAATGTATAAATATTGCCACAGGAAACCTCATGGCATCAGGTAGACCATAGTGTCTAGATGTACAGGAGTATATAGAAAAAGATATTTCTTTGGTGAGAGGAAAGTGTGAGGTTGGGCCTGGTTCTGGTAATGAGCTTACCCTTATGTTTGCAAGGCAACTTCCTATATAAAGAAATAAGAATTACGGTGAGGAAAATGCATACAAATATGTTATTCAGCATAGTTCAACCTGTCTTCCAAAATGCTGTGTAACTACAACTTGCAGTCTCTCACATGCCTTTGAAAATGGTGTTGCTCTCTTCTCCTTCCATCCAGGTCCTCATCAGTTAAACGATGTGTAAGAAAACGTAGTGTTGCTACCAACAAATTTGGTGGAAAAATTGTTTTAGACATGTAATGCTGACTTTCCAAAAGCAGAAAGCTGTTTGCTGTTGAAGTTGACTGAAACTATTCCAGTTAGTTTCTGTGCAGGTGGTGAATGATACAAATTCGGAGTGGGAACAGCTGTCCTGCAGCTTGCACTTTATGGTCTTCATGCTGGGTCTCCCTAGCTTTTTTCCTGGACCTCTTTTTCTCCCCCCTTTTTTTCTCTTTTCCTAAGCTGCACTGTCTCCAGAAGTTTGTATTTTCATTGTTTGGTGTGATATGCAGGCTTCAGTGTAGATACTTAAGGAGCCTTATCAAAGTAATGCTGGCTCAGTCAGAGTAAAGATGCTTTAGTTAAATAGACTGTGGCTGTGTTATAAATAACAGCTCTGCCTCTGTCAGCCCATTGGGCGACCTGATACTGACTTCAACAGCAAGCTGCTGAAAATTACTTTGCCTGTTGTGTGCATTGCCCCTGGTGTGAACTTGTTTTCTCTTGCTAGCATTTTGGTGTGTTAGATGAACCAAGAGAGCCCCTGAGTTTTAAATCTGATCAGGCAAATGGCTCCAGAGGGAGCTTCTTGTACTGGGCACCTTTTAAATGCACGAGTAGGAGCAGCAGAGTGCTTCTGCCTATTGCTCACATTGTCAGAACAGTGGTGTCTGGGCTTGGGTGTGAACAAAACCTCATCTAAGCTCAGTATTTTTGGATATCTGTAGGAAAAAGACAGTGTGTTTACTCCACCAGCCCAGGGTCTTTGTGTGACTGCCATGCTTGCATACATGTAGGCTGATGCTTCCTCATAATAGTAAAGCACATGGAGGAGCTCGTTAGTAATTCCCGTGCAATTATTTCATCTCACCCCAGCCCTGGTTTGCCTCTGACTTCTGCTGCCTTTCTCAAGGCTTATTGCAAGCACTGCTATGCTTCAACAATCCTGTTCAATGAGAAATAGGCCATATGCAAAAAAAAAAAAAAAAAAAAAAGGTAAAAGCTTTTGAAAATACTATGTGATATTTATTCCGTTTCTTACAGTTCTTGTTCCGTGTGGTTTTTCTGTCCTTTATTTCTTCTTGGCAAGGAAGACAGTATTACATTCTTGTACCAAAAGGAAGAGTATTAAGCTTACTAATAAAAAGAAGATTTATTATCAAATGTAGTTTTTCATTTTATCCACTGGAAATTTTTTTTAAACTCTAACCATGCCCAGATTACTGGCTTCATTCATATAGTTGTTGTATCAAGTTTGGATGCTTTCTTTGTTAAATTATGGCTCCTGGGGGCTTTCTGTTACAGAGGTTTCTCCAGTCAGGGGAAATGAGGGTATAATAAAGAGGATCCAAGGGCCGGACATAATGATTCCATATTTTTTTTTTTTTTTTTTTTTTTTTTAAATTGGCATTTGTTCATTTTGCTTTAAGCAGAGTTTGAAACTGAGGCAGCTTTAGTGCCTAGAAGAATGGACCAACCAATAGCAGATGATTTGGGCAATACTTGCCATCACAGTGTCCTATCTTGATACATTTATTCAGAATTCTGGCTTATTCAGGAAGTTCTCCTTGATTCAAATAGAGCAGTAAATTCAACAGGAGACATCCAGATTTGCTGAAAGGACTATGTCTGAAGCCAGTACAATAGACCTGGCTGTGCCTTCAGCTTTTGCTCAGCAAGTTGCAGTGCTGTTTCCTGGCACAGTGAGTCCCTGACCTTCCTTGCTGTTGCCTCTGAGTTGCTACAGCTGTCTGCTAGCTGTTGATGGTATATTTCACCTTATACTACAGTTATAAAATATTATTAATTGTAATGTGCTAGAGAGGGATATAATCATCAAAGCGTACTTCAGGATGAAAGCAAATTTGCTGAGAGGTTCTATAAATAAATGACTGTGCTTCTCAGCCAGTAACACACTCTGAAGCAAGAAGGCAGAGGGGTTTTCTCACTGGTGCTCAGCACTGCCAGAAGAGGAATGAAGCTGAATCCATTTCTCACTGCCTCTGCCATGCAAGAACATTGGTCTTTCAGGGTTAGAGAGCGTGCAGTGTTGTGGTTCACTGCAGCTACTTCTCAACAAGAGAGGAGGAAGGGAAAAATCAGTATTAGCTTTGATATTTGCAAACTAATAAGAACAACAGTGAAGCTGCTGAAGTCAAATCTGTAGCTATCTTTTTAAGGTCCTTTTTGTTCTTTTATATTTTTATGGTTTAGTTTTCACCCCCCTTTATATTCTCAGTAACTTTTGTGTCTTTGTGCATTGGTGAGATTGGGTGCAACAACTGAATCTTGCCCAATATGCAGAAATTATTCCTCTCTCCTTTTTTTTTTTCTGTGCACACTCTTCAATATACCTTATCCACTTCTTTAGTCATAGAAATCCAGAAGACTTTCTTAATGCTCTTTCTCTTATTCAGTCTCAAATATACAAGGCTAACTACTTTTCTATTTACTATCTATATTAGAAGCAGCTAACCTTGTGTCACTTTGGAAGATGAAAACTGGATCCATCATAGAGCAAAAACCTGTATGTGAATTGAGATTAGCACTTGCAATACATTAGCCCTGTGCATTATGGTTAAATTTAATGAACAAAGCATTTTTAGTTTTTAGTTGTGTGTTGGGTTTTTTTTTCCCTATAATAATATACACAAAGTACAACAGGATTCTGCTTGATGAAAAAAGAAAGCTGGCACAAGGGGTAAAACTACATATTGCCCCAAGGATAAACTTTTGTAAATATTTCTCTGGGTTACAGCAATGGATATTACGTAAGGAAGAAAAAAAAGTTTGCCCTGAAGTGCTAAATTATTAAAGCATTTGTAAAAGTAGGCTTTATCTGTCTCGAAATTTATTGCAAAGTCTACTTCTAACCAGGGGCGACATGAGTATGGATGTGTTGTAAAATCACAGTCATCTGCAGGAGCCTGTGGATGTTGAGGGTTGCAGAGTTGTGTAACTTGGTGTGGAAAACATAAAAGCTGTTATTTTCAAATTATTTATTTATCCTGCAGTTGTGTGAAATTAGGTTTCCTGAGTGGTTTGAGTGTCACTATTTAGCGTAAGAGGATCTGATCTTATAGTTGTTTGTTCTTTGTGGTAAACTGAAGTAGCCAAGCCTTGGCCAAAAGTGTGCAATTGTACAGCTTTCTAATTTATTAAGGGTTCTCTCCTCAGTGTATTTGATAGGTTGGGGGGGAAGGTTATAACACAGTAGATATGTATTGATGGTGAGACGCAGTGATTTCTTTGTTGCATCTCATGGGGAGGGAGTTTGCACTGTACTCTGATCCACAGCTACTGAGACTGAGAGGCAGGAGGTGCATTCACACCACTCAGCTTGGCCAAAGATCTTCCCTTAATCACATTCCTGCCTTGAATTGCCTTTTTTTTTTTTAGATCTCTGTATGGATGCCGGAAGCCTTAAAACAAGGGCAAACCTAACTGGGGCTTGGCTGGCTAACTAAGGTGCCCTGGTAGAGTGTGAATAGCACACTTAGGTTATTGTGCCTGCATACAAATTATTTATACACTGGGGCCTGGATCTGTGGGTCCTCTTGGCTCCATGCAGACAACACCCAGATAACAGATCTCTGTTTAGTTTTCACCTTCTTATGCAGATTGCTGTCATATTTAAATATCCTGTCTGAATATTGTGACATTGTTGTGGTGTGGACTGTTGTGTTGTTCTTGGTTTTTTGTTTTTTTTTTGGTTGGGTTTGGGTTTTTTTGTTGTTTTTTTTTTCCTTTTATAAAAAACTTTTTAATACAAGCTGTGTAGATGCCTCAGTATGTTATCTTTCTCTCCTTAAGACATTTTATCCCATGCTGATGCAACAGATACTGGTGTTCCCCTCTTCTGGGGACAGTGAAACCCTTGGTGTGAAGTAGCTGGCTCATACTAAATAAATGAACGTTTTGCCAGCGATTTATTAACGCATCCAGAAACCACCTTTATGTTTTGGGTTCTCAAGGGGTTCAATTTGTTTGTTTCCCTCCTTAAGAAAATAAACACGTGCACAGACATCCTCATGTGTTTCTAACCACAGATAGGCTTCAGACTCAGTCAGATCAAAATATTATCAAACTGGGCTTTCTTTTATTTTTGAAGAAGCCACTTTGCTAGCAAGCCTTTTGTTATAGATAGTTGGTAAGTGCAGCTTCCCAGCAGGGCTTTGCTATTTAAGCAAGGCTGCAGCAGTTGAAGCTTGGGAGTAATTCTGAGGCACCTCATAGATGGTGTGTGTTCCCCTGCATCACCCACCCGGGCTGAAGGAGCTGGGGATGCTGGGGGGAGAGGGACACTCCAGCAGCCTCTCTCTCTCTCTCTCTGAAATAACCTTTTCCTTGTGGAGCAGAAATAAGTGCTCCGTCCACCTCTGTGCTCTGTCTGCCTTATTTATTCATCATCAAGGTTCCTCTGAACAAGCTATTTATTAGGTCTAACCGTCTAACCACGCTTGAAATCAATCTGATTCCACAACTAAAGGCAGTGCTGGGTAAAACTGTACCATTCTTTTTAATTCTGTTGCAAATTATGTTGAATTTGGATGTTAGGGATGTTTAAAGTACTTGTTAAAGGTCACTTGGGCCATTTTAAATAGCTGTGAAAAAATCTAGTAGCCCAATTTTGCTGCCTTCAGAAGCAAATATAGTTATACGACTGTTGATTAGAAATGGGCTGGTTGTGAAGAACATTTTAAACTGAAGTGCTGGTCACTTCATCTGACACTGTGTTTCTTATGCAAAAATAGGACTTTTCTCTGATTTTTATTCTTCAACTTTTTCATATGACCTTTTTATTAATAACTTGCTTGGAAAAGATAATCTAGATTAATCAAATACCCAAGCTTTAGTAATGTACAATAAAAGTACACGCTCACATGTGGCCATGTCCTCTGAAATAATTGTTTAGTAATTTTTCAAAGGTCCAATCAAAAGATAATCTGGGGGAGTTCTTTTCTTTTCACTTGTTGATTTTAAGTGATTTAATTGGTAGTTAACTAACCTGGCTTCAAGTACTTTAGTTACTTCAATTAATACACTGCCAAGGCAATGATCTCAGTAACCATGAACCATTTTCAGTTTTTACTAGTTAAGTTTTATATGAGTGTGAATGTAGGGTGAGAGTAAAATGATTGTGTGTAGAGAGAATTTTTCTGAAGCATTGGATTCTCTATTCTTATGAAAATGAACTTGTCTGATCTAGTTCAGAAATGTGCTTTTAAGAGGATTGCTCCTAAGTAATTCAATACCTGGTTATCAAATATGGTGAAAATAATCTGGGCTGGGATGAAGCAGTCAATCTGTTTGTGCCGTTTCTATCCTTTTTTGAAGAGTTTGAATTTGAATAAAATTTTCTTGAGTTAACTTGGTGTAGGCTTTTGTAAATCTGTAGGCATGAAAGAACCTCTTTTTTACTCAAACTTTACTAGTTTAGACTTTAAATTTTGTGGTTTTCTGATTGGAGTTTTATGAGAATTAAACTGCCTTCTATGTTCTAAGCAGTGCTTGAGCACACCAGTTAAATCTTTACCATATATTTGAGTTACCTTACTAAAAGTTCTATAAAGTGTTAAGAGACTTGAAAGATTCAGTGATCAAAAATTTGGTATGCATCAGTTAATTTATTTATTTTTTTCCCCCTCAAAACACTAAAAAATATTTACTAAAATGCCTTGAGTATCTCCAGGCCTGCAAGCAGAGTTGTAATAACTAGTTTTGTACCTTGAAAATCAAATTACAAGTCAGGTTCAGCCCTAGGTAAGCATTGTTTGTAGTAAAGAAGCTCAGTCTAAGCTTAGTTCTAACCTGCAACGTTGCCTCCTCACAGCTGGCACAGCAATGAGCTCCTGCAAAGCTCTGTTTCCTCAATAACATGTTTTTTTTTTTTTTTTTTTTTTTTTTTTTTTTGGTGGTAGATGTGTGAAAGGAGAGGGTGTGTAACTTTTTTAGCTCTGTGATACATTTTTTGACAGTTAAGAGACAGAGAAAACACAGAAAATGAGTGAATTGGTTACACGTAGAGAGAATTTTTCCTTAAACATCAGGTTCAAGATGTAGGCCACATCTGTAATCATGTTTTTTAGAAATGAGTCCATATTAAATTGATTCTCTGCCAACAGCATCTGGTTACACTTTATGTACGTATTTTCTTTCATAAAGAAAGCAAACCATGTGACATGACCCCAGTCAGATAAAAATGATTGTTTATAATACTTTGTTTATTTATATAGCACCCCGAGATGAAATACCACTCCATCTGTAAAACCTCGCAGCAGATTACAAAGGTGAGCAGATGACATCTGTATTTCCAGATGGCCAGCCTGAGATACTCTGCAGTGTTTAATAAGCCCTGCTTAACAGGATATAAAATTAGTAGCTGGATTGCTAATGGAATGGGGGCTGTGGTTCCAGATGCCTGCGTGGGCAGTGGCCTCCATCCCCTGGTGGCCCCGCAGTGCCGGTGGCGGTCCTGAAGCATTGCATGGGGGCAGAAGGAGAGCAGTGACAAACCTTCACAGCCATGGTGACTTTTAGGATTGGCAGCAGACCCCTAGTACTGCTCACTGCTAGGAGTAAAACTGGGGAGCAATGGTTTGCTGTTAGTGAAATAAAAATGAAATAGTTGTTAGCAGGGATTGCTCAGTGTAGTTGCAGCAGGTTGGTCTTCGTTATGCTCTTAGAAGCAGCTTCTTCACTTAGAAGATGAGCAGTCTGTGAAGAGGTCCAGCTTAGATTCTTCACCCTTTGGGTTTCACTTGGGAAACAGCCAAAAGATAAAACTGGAAATACCTCACAAACATCAGAGACATGACTTCCTGTCATAAAAAATAGTATTGGACTGTTGTGCCCTCAGAGGGAGCTGCACGGTGGGGTTTCTGCTGCTGTAATCTAAAACAACAGAGCTTTTCAGCACATACCAACCAAGGTATTTAAGGGTGTCAGCCGTGTCTTTCCCACATGAAAGTTGGGCCACCTGCTTTCCACCGGCTGAGGAAAAAGCTGTAGATGAAGCAGTGTTTAACTGAGGATGCATGACACTGTCCTCCTGTTTTTGACATATTGAGAAGGAGCAGTTTCTATGTAGGCCAGCAAACAGCTATCTCAGAAATAGGATTCCCATGTCAAAAACTTGACAGGAGCTTCTATGCCCTGCAAGAGTTTATGTGCCAGCGATGGAGATGCTGGGGAGGAGGCAAATATCACCTACTCCAGGGTTTACTTCTTCCCTTAACAGGCTCTGATCAAGTGTGCACAGACAGGGAAAGGACATTCTGACAACTTTTAAATAGATAAAATGTCTATGTGTGGTTAGCAACTTCATCTGAGATCCAGAGTGTTCTTAATTTTGGATTTTTTAATAGCTTCTTTATACATAAGGGTTGTTTAGAATGGGCAGTACCCAACAAGTAATACTTTGACTCTGTTTCAGCTGATTAGCTTGTCTGTTAATGGCATATTTTTTTTATGCTGTCATGAGAATGAGAGTAGTTTAGAGGATATTTTTGTTGCAATACCAAAACAAAACAGGAATTTAAGTAGTGTGGCTATTAGACCCCTTAAAATTAGGCATCCTAATTAGCAGAGCTAGACACAACATAATTACTTAATGTAATTAACAGAATACCTATTACCTTTTACTAGGCTAAAGGGTTTTTAGCCAAGTACAGGCTTTTGCTCTGCACGATGACCCCTTAAAAACCTTTGGAACTCTCTCCATCTGGCAGCTTGGCAGTGCTCAGCAGATGTGGCTGGTGTCTGGAGAGCTGATCTGCACCAGCAGCTTTATTAATTCCTGATGTTCATATTGATCTGTGGGCTCACAGAGAAGTGAAGAGTCTCGTGGGGAAGTGGCATCGTGTGCAAGTGCCTCTTGGTCTCTCCCTGTTAGCTTGAGAATGTGCTTTGTTAGGTCTGATATGAGTCTTAGCAGCTCTTGTGATTTGTACATGTGCATGTTTTACTGTTTCTTGGCTTCGTGTTCTGTTCTTGATGATTCATAGAGCATCAAAATGCACAGAGATCTTGTTCTCAGCACTTTGGAAGACCTCTCCAGATAACTGGGAACGCCGCTTGTTCACAGGAAGCAAGTGGGCGTGCTGGGGGAGCAATCAGTTTTCCTGAAAGTGCTCATGATGACTGAGGAACTGCTTTGCAGCTCTCTTCTCAGAAATGAGTTTTTAACTTCTTCCAAATATTACTTAATAATTAAAACATTGAGGTTGGGAGGAAGTGCACTTTCCTCTAGTAAGGCTAGTCAGTGCTGAAGAAGCAATGGAAAATTGGTGCTGATGGAATGGAGTGTGATTTCTCCTGGAATATAATTGATCTCTGCAAAAAGCAAGATTCAATAAATTGGGATTAGTATACCAATCAACTGGAATGATGATGACAGGTTGCTCTCTTAAACTAGGGAGATTTATAGTTTGTGTGTGTATGGCAAGTCTTTGTGGGCTATCCATTAATGTAGTGTTATCAAACTACTAAATTGATTTTTTTTTTTTTTTTAATGCATATCAAATTTAGAGATGAAAATGGAAATGGTTTGAGTTTATACTTAACAGTATAAGAAGAAGTTGGCATGTTGGAGATGTGGATCACAGGCTGTTGGAGATGGCATTCTGAAGACTATCAGTGGAGGATGCAAGTGGGTTATGAATTTCCCTCCTCTGCCACTCTCTGGAACAAATGAACTTGATAATTACTGGAACAAAGGTGCTGCACTAATGCACATTCCTGACCTCATCCCAAGAAACATACAGCACTAGCCAATTTCTGATATAATTTGGGGAAAACATTTATTTAAATACTTACTGAAAACAGATGTCTGGGAGGTTTTTGTGGGTATGTTAAACTTTTTTATTAAAAAAATAATATCCTGAACTGTAATTGTAATAGCTGATTGTTTATACCTTTCCAGTCCCTTGTCTCTGGGGCTTTGCTTTGATAATTTCTCCAAGGGAAGCACTTGCTGGTCAGAAAAATGGATTCAGACTGAGACCACCCAATAGTCACTGAGCAGCAGTCATGGCAATATGTATGTTTTCATTTAGTATAAACATTTTGAACTTAATGACTTCCTGTTTCGAAGGATGAGAATAATCTTGCTTAAAAAAAGGAGGAGGGGGTGTAGTAGAACAGGAAACTTGAGGATCTGACAGCTCTTTACTAGGAAACCTACAGGTTGATGCAAACTCAGGAGAAAGTTCATGAGATGTGATGATATTATGTCTTGGAATTCTTAAGGTGTTTGTCAGACAGCTCCAGGTACTTTCATAGACGTACTCAAACTTGTGTATTTTGCTGAACAGAAGTGCAACAAGCAAGAAGAGCTTGTTGAATGGAGCAGCAAACGAGGGAGGAGGAGATGGCTGGGAAGGCAGTGAGGGGAGGATGAGGATGATGTGTTAAGTAGTGTCTTGACTTAATAAAATGTTGCAGTGATTGGGGCTTCTGTTTAAGTAGGTAACACGCCTCTGTTCACATTTCCAAACCCAAACTGAATAGGCAAATATTTCTATAAAAGAGTAAAAAGAAAAGCTTAGCTAAAACCCCAAGATTAGACTTGACTCATGAAAGCATTCAACAGTTGGACTCAAGTTGAAGATGTCAATTAATTCTATCCTACTTTTGCTCTCCTTTGTAACTGAATTTGATGTACAAGTTCTCAACATGGCTGTGTTTTAGAAGCAGCATATGAAAATAACTATTTTATTGAGTTTAGCAGTTTTAGCAAGTGAGTTGCAAAAATCAATAAGGACCTATAGAAATTGACTGAGGTGCAAATACTCAGGATATGTTACACTTCTGTAGTGTCGTTTTATTTTAGGCTGGAACTTGGATTAATTCTGCTGGCCTCTGATGCACCTCATGCAGTCTCACATTGCCACTTTATGTAGCCCTCTGTTTGATCAGTGCATCTTTTTTTCCCCTTGTTGAAGTAATTTTTGTTCAAAGGATCAAAGCATGTAAAATAAATGCCCTTTGCCAAAGCTGAGAACCTTTAGAAAGGCAGCAATGTAGAGATGAGGAATGGGATGGTGAGGTTTGGTTTAACTTTGCAAGAGCTGGGAGGGGGGAATCAAAACTGAGTGAGGTCTCATCCTCCTTTTCTTGAGGAAGGAACATGTAAACTGAAATAACATCGTTTTTGCACAGCAATAATTTCCATTTGAACTGCTCTAACTGGACACTTGAGTATAATTTCAGCTTAAGGTTTTGAAGGAGGAAAAGCAATCCCCTTCCAAAAGGAGAATTGCTAGACGTGTGCTGGAAAAGCCTGTGGGGAATGAGTCAGTTTAACTAAGTTACAAATAATGTTACAAATAATATTCTGTCTCAACTGAAAACAAAACCAAACAAAAAATCCCCCGAAATACGAAAAGCAAACAAAACAAACTTCAACTTGATTTCTGAAGAGGAAAGAAAGGTTATCTGGTTGTGTTCTTAAACCCTGGTCATTTTTATTTTGGAGAATGCTCAACCTGTGTTAAAGTACAATGTTCTTACTGATTTGGGGGAACATCTGTATTGTGAAATGAAATCTCCTCCCAAGTCAAAATTAAAAAATTTCCCTTTGCTTTTGGTGGTGACATAAGTTAAACTAATTGAGCAATCTTCAGAAGCTTTCCATGCTCCAGGCATGGAAACTAAGTAGGGATTTGTCTTCTGGATGTAAGTAAATTTGAGTATTCTTCTTGTTTGTATCTTCTGCAAACTGACTAACACTTACATACAGTGTATTTTAATGGTCCTCTGGGTTTTTTCTTTTCCTCTTTGGAAAACTGGAATCCCTATGGTGAGTGACAAAGATTGCATGAATAAACTTTGTTCTAGTAGCTATTACAGCAATATCTGACAGGATCTGTCTTTTGTCTCAGTGTGGTGATCCAAGCAGGGAAAACTGTGCAGCAGTAATATTTTCATTGGACTGACCCCTAAATCTCTTCCAGAAGAGAAGATTGTTTCAGAAGTTGTGCATGTATTTTTCTAAATTTTTGTTTTTCTACAATTTCCTCATGCTTCAATATAATCTCAACATGAAATTTAGTATCTTGTGTTTTACCTGTAAGAGGAAAAAGGTCTTAGAAAGCAATGGCCAGAGGGAGAAGCAGAGACTGCTGTGCATGCAGACATTCTTGTTGCAATTACACCTGAAATAGGTTTTGTCATTGGGTTGCCACTGGAATTTTTTGTTCTTTTCCAACAACAGCCTGAATTTCTTGAGTTGTAGATCTGTCTCATTCAGAGCCTCATCTCCCCTTAAAAAAATTTGTCTTGAAATGCATCATAAAACATGGTGAAATTGGGCTTTATACTATGGGCAGCAGTACAAGGAATTTCCCTAGTAGCAGGCATCAAAAGGATGGCAGTGGTTCCTGCAGCCTGGCATGTTTGACCTGGGCATTCTCATCTATTGACTGTTCAGTTTTAGCTCTTCCTTTCATATGTCTCAATTTCTTCATGGTTTGTTTGCTGTGTAAGACAGACATAGTCTGAATGGAAGAAAATCCTTCTTGGTGAACATGTCTGCGTGCATGTTAGGGACTCACTCCCATGGCAGCTGTTAGGAAGCTAGATTTTTCCTTTCTCCAAAGTGGTAAGTGCCCTTCATCATCAGGAATTTTTGAGTACTGCCTTCCTGTATGGACATTTTGAATACAAACCCAAGAATATTTTGCTTAAATGATAATAATGGGATGAACAGAGTAAGTTACTTCTAGTGTTTTTAGCAAGGCAATGTTCTGTTATCCATCTGTCCATCCAGTATATGTGGTTATCCATCTCTTGGAATATCTTACAGGGGACATTTTTTAAGCTTTGAAACTCAAAGAAGAAAATAATAATAATAAAAAAAAAGTACACACCCCCATTGAAAACAGAATGGTATCTTTAAAGAATCATGTTCTTGCCAAAGACAAGATCAAAGTTATTTGATGTTTCCACACTGCTGTTTACAGCTGAAAGCATCATTCTGGTTTGCATTCAGAATGATGCATGTGACAGGCCATTATCTAGATTATTCAATGTGTATAATTAGACATTTAATTTCTATCCCTTTCAGAGTATTTGTGCAGAGAGGTGAAAATTTGAAGAAGTAATGTTCTGTGCACTTTCATACTGTATTTGCAGAACTGATTTGTGAGGTTGTTCAGGAGAATTTATTTTGGAGCTTTTGTGCCTAAAATAGGTTCCATTGATTTGTAGGTGGGTATTGACTTGCAGTCTGCCATGGAATAGCACAGTGAAATAATGCCCTGGCCTGTGGTAATCTGTTCAGGATTTCAGGCCTGGGCTTCACCTCTGGGCTGCTGCCCTTTAGGCAAACACTTTGAGAAGTGTGTTCTTGATAGTCATGTTTCAAAGTGCATTGAGATTTTCCTTTCGAAAAGTGAACTTGTCCCTGCCTAAACCATTGCAGCACGTGTGCAGGTGGAAGAGCATTCTCTCTCTGGAGTTGAAATTAGCTTCACTCAAACATCTGTATTGAAATGGGTTTAGAAAGATTTTCAGTCCATGGTACAGTTTTTGTTGAATGTAAAGGAGACCTGGATTTATTTTGAACTGTGAACTAAAGATAACTTTTTTCTTCAAAACCCAGAATCTATCTATACACACACACATATACCCAGCTAGAAACTGCCTTCCTGTGTTGTGAGAATGATGGATAGCAAGGCTTGTTTTGCCTCTTGCAGATACAAGAGATCTATGTGCAGCTGCTGTTGCTAAGCAGTGGGTTGTGTGGTTGGTAGGCAGAAGGAATGTTTCATTTCAAAGTTTGGGATGTGCACCTCATCCTTCTGAAGCTTTAAATTCTCCAAAGAATTTTGATTATTTTGGCCTGGAGGAACCAATCTTGTGGACTTCCCTGACCTAGCTGCCCTTTGGGTCTGTTGGTGTCCTGAGTGTGATCCCTGCACGTGGGATGCAGCACTGGCTGGGGAGAGCATCTGAAGCAGCTCCGTGCCATCAGCCCCATTGGCAGAGAGCTGCTTGGGCTGTGTGTGTCCCCACGGTGTCAAAGCCCCACCTGAAAATCAGCACCTTTTACCTGGCCCCTTTTGAGTTCTTGAAAAGAAGTTTGCAGCCTCACTGGTTGAAAGTTTGTTTTCCCTCTGAAAGAGGAATCAAGAGATGTGGACAGTCAGATGTTTTGGTTTTTTAAGTCATAAAGGAACTGTGGCACACGTGAACAAGCAGACTATATTAAGTGCCAACTATATTATAGGTTATTTTTAGTGTCTCTTGCTGCACTGTTGTTGGGGGGAGGGGGTGTGCATCCTGCTCTGCCTCTCTGCTCTCAAATAGATGGGTGTGCCTGGCATGAGAGGTTACTGGTTAAATTGCTAGCTCAGGATGCTCAAGATTAAATTCCTTAATCAGTCTGGAGAGATTTTTGCTTCATGTGCCTTCTGCAGCTGATGCTGTGTTTGCTACAGAAGCAGAACAAACCCAGAAATTTTGTTCCATCAGATTCTGCTCTGTTCCCTTAGAAACTAATTTTGTACCATAGCTGTGGACCAAGAATTGAGTCACTTGATGTTCCCTCTGTTAGCAACATGTAAAATCAAATTGATGTACACTAAGCACAAATATATTTGTCTTTGCTTCTTTGCAGATTCCTCTCTTTTCTGCAGTAAATCTTCTCTAACTGATCATTTTCCAGGTCAGATGTGAATGGAGTCCATTAGGCTGAGATCACTGTTGCTTTGATTAAGCTGTGAGGAGTTGGCATTGCTGGAAGTAGAACTTATTTTTAGTAGCTTGCATGAAACATTCAGCTTGTGTCTCGAGAAAAGGAAGTTCAGTTTCTTGATTAATTATTGTCCATGTCTTCACTTCCAAAAGGAAATTTTTTTTCAAATTCTGGGGAAAATTTGAACAGCTTGAAATCACAAAGAGGGGGGAAAAAACCTCTTTGTTAGTGGAAGTATTGCTCAACTGGTAACAGATCTCCTGGGGTTTTGTTTCTGATAATAATTTGGCAATGCTTCCTTAAAGCAGGGATGTGTTGCTCCTTCACTATGCTTCAGCTGATTTTAATGGCAAACCATGCTTACTCACACCGATGATCCTTTGTGGGTTTTGGAGATGAGGAAAAAATTGGGAAAGGATAATGTTGAATCAGTCTAGAAACTCTCAGCTGCAAGAGAGGAAGCAGAATGCTTGTTTTTGTTAATGTTGCAAAAGATCCTCACCTTTGTAGGTGGGGAAGAGGCAAATGCTGGTAAGGGAAGTGTTTCTGCCTGGCATTGTCCCCTTTGTTATTCTGGTCCAAACATTTGTGTGGCCACACAGCTTTATGCAACACTTTACTATCTGTTTTATATTTGGTGGCATTTAGCCAAGTTATTTCTGTTGTTATTTTTCACACAGGCATGTTCAATTATATTTTTAATTCACTGTTACCTCTACACCGTGTATTTCCTGCTCTAATGAATTTGTGGTGGTGGTGGTGGTGGTATGCAGCCTCCCACACATCTGTAATTGAAATTCTTCTACTCTTTGGTATTCTAGAAGAGCCACTGAAGAGACAAGAAGGTACTTGATGTGACCTTTAAAAAAACTTACGCCTTTGACATGTCACTTCTTTGAATTAAATTCAGAGGTTCAATTAAAAAAAAAAAAAAAAAATCAATCATCCCTCTGGAAAGACATTTTTCTTCTAGTATACGTTTCCTAATTTCTGTTACCATATAGTTCTACAGTGGCATTTTTCCCTTATTGCAGGTATTAAATTAGGTCATTAAACTGAATTAACTTTTGAAATTAATCAGATGTTTGGGTCAAGCATCACAAAGCATTGGGAATCTTCAATTCCTAATTAAAAACTTAGCTGCGTGTCACGCGTTGCTCATTGCATTCATTAATTTTCTCTGTAGCAAAGGGGCCAATCTGGTTTTCATTTAAACTTGATGCAGTTTCCTGGTGCATGTCAAGAGGAGCAAAGTAAAGCTGCAAAATAGCTTTTAATGATAAGCTATAGATCATTGCCTTTGATTGAAAGAGAGTCTGTCTTGAAAAAAGGGGGTCATAAAATGCAGTAAAAGGAAAGCACTGTACAGCAGCTCAGATAAAATGAGATAAAAGTAAGTTGGTTTTAAGAACATGGGGTTGAAAGTAAAAGCAAGTTCGAGGTAGTTGCTTTTCTTCTGCAGGTTGCACTTTTTTTCTACGTGTCTTCTTGGGAGAGGGGTCACAGAATGGATAATCTGATGCAAAATAGAGCAACAGAGATGCAACAGTCCTGTGCTAGCAGTGAGCTACTGGGGAAGGGATGCCATCAAAATGGGTACAACTTCAAAAATAAATCTTTATTCCTTTGAAAATTTGTTTCTCTTAGTTGGGCTAGAGTTCATTGTATCTGCAAAACCGTCACTTTTATTGTCTTCATATACACTTTGGTACAATTGCTACTGTCCTAATCCATCACACAGCTTTTGTGTTATTTGTAGGTGCTTTTGTGAATTGAGGTTTTTTTTTTTTGGTGAGAAAATAACTTCGAAAAATAACTGTGCAGACATGACAGGGAGATAGTGAGGGGGTTTTCTTTGTTCATGAACAAATTTAACTTTTTTCTTAGTAGAGTAAATACAGTCCAGATGGCTGGAAAGTACAAGATACTCCCAGGGGTTAGGGTGGAGGTTGGATGAATTAAGTCTTGTAGAAGTCAAAAGTGAACAAGTAAGATACAGAGTTATAAAAAAAAAAAAAAGTGTAGTTGGTTTCTCTTCTTTTTCAGGTTTGAAGGATGGATTAAGTCTTTCAAGAGAGTGATTAAGTTAAAGAATATGCAGAGGCAAATTTCTGTTTGTAATATCAGAATGAAGTATGAAGAATACTGATAACCTATTTTCTTTCCCCAGTGGAGCTGTTTGTAAACATATAATTTCCAAATACAGCTTGTTTCAATAAGTAAGGATTTTGATATTTTGTAGTTGAGGAAAAATATTTGAAGACCTGCATGTGTAGTATTAATTCTGCAGCAATAGTGGCTGCATCATGAATGCAGCCAAGGCTTTATCCATAAATTAATACTGTAAGAAAACAGTACCATAAGTTTGAAGTTTGTTGTGAAATGCCTCCTGATCAGCTGTCATCAGGCACAGAGATTCCTCATGTCCTCATGGGAGGTTGTGCTGTCCCTTGGTGCAACTTGGCTGATTGCATCAATCACTGTTGGGACTGTGGGGACAAACCTCTCCAGTCCTTTAACTCTCCAGCTGCAGGGCTTCCTTTTATCTCTTCTCTTCTCATTGTTGGGCTTGGCATAAGACAAGATGGGACAGTCCAAAAAGAGATTCAGAATGCTGGTAACTTTGCTGGAAGTGCTCGGAACTTATGTTTCTGAACTAGAGTGGAAGTAATACTCCATCTTCATAGCTAAGAGAGAAAAATTGCATAAGTGCTTTAAAGTTGATGGCTTGTTAAAAACCATGGTGTTAAAGGAAAAAAATTAGAATGGAATAAGTGGCTGCTCAGGTAATCAAAGTGTACCCAGTTAGCAAACATCACTCAGTAAGAACATCTTGAATGGTCGTTTTTTTAAGGACTGAAGTGTCAAAGAAAGTTTGCAAATAACATACCATGAAATTAAATATAGTGTGAGAATGTGCTAGATCTTATTGTTACTTTATGTGAAAAGGGATGGAAACATTCCCTACAAAGCTGGCCTGGCTTTTAATACTTACATGGACCACTGTGGCTATGCCAGTACTGTAACTGCAGATGTTTAAGTATATTTTTACATGCAAATCTAATGAGAGTGGTGTATTGAATGGACATACCTGAGTGAGCTGGGAAGTTGGTCTCATTTCCTTCCGTGAGTGATGGAGCCCCAGGGAGCAGAAGTCTTGCTCCCTTCAGTGCCTCTTCCATTCCTGAAGCTCTGATGCTGCAGTGGGTGTTGTGGGCAGAGCAGGAGGTAGATGCATACAGCAACAAGAACTTGCTTTGATTATGAATTAGAGGTTAATGTAAATGTAATGTAAAAATGTCTTGTGAACATCAGATTGAGAATAAAAAGGGGAAGATAGAGGCAGGGCTATGCCCTAGTGGTAATTTAGGATATTAATGATTTATAGGAGGATAGCCAAAGCAATACTTATGGGCAATTACTGAGAGTGCAGGTGACAATGGGGCCAAAGATGAAGTGTTTTAAGTGCAGGGGATTGTGCTGAATGCAGAAGCAGAGGCAAAGCACAGAAGGAGGGAGCTGCATGGGCTGGAGGGTGGGAATTCTGACAGCCATTAGCAGTCCTGGCATTTTTAAATGAGTTTGTGTTGCTGAGGGTGGGATCCTGCAAACCACAAGGGTAGGAGTGGTTAAACCATAGGAGTAGGTGGTTTCTGGTGAGAAGCTGGGAGCAACGTGGAGTATGACATTAGTAGGTGAAATGTGATGTCAATAATGAGACTGTGGCAAAAGCTAATGAGTTGGAGTTGACAGTGGAAGACTGGTAGAAAATGAGAGAGAGATTTCATCTCGGGGACAAGAAGAAAGTGGTAAAACTATGGTAAGAAAAGGTGAGACAGGAGTCATGCCAGGCTTTCACATTTAATTTTCTCTTTTAAAAAGAATGAAATATACTTTTTTTTTTTTTTTTTTTTTTTTTTTTTTCTTCCAGAAGAGATTTAAAATCTGAAGAGTCTGAATATCAGAATGCATGTGGAGTGTAGCAAAAGAGTAGGGGGATACAAATTCAGGGACATTAAATAGCACTTTGAAAATGCTAGATGATTTTTTTTCTTTCATAATTAGACAAAACCTGAGCATAGTTTTAAAATTATTTTGCTTAAATGTAGTGTATGTAGCTTTGATATATGCTTTTTCATTATTTGTAATTTAGAGAAGCACTGTCCATCTCCTCTGGAGAGGCTTTTTTGAAGCCACAGTTAGCATTTGTATTTTGTCTGGCTTTAAGTACTTGTCACTGAAAGAGATGCAATTTATTAACAAATATAAATGAGTACAGTTTGGCTAATGCCAGTCCCAGCAGGGACTTGACCTGATTTTAAGGGAGTGAGGGGTACATAAGTATATAATGCTGAAATTATATTCCTCAGGCCAGTTAGGATGCCTATTGCAGAACAGTACCCAGCAGCTGGATCCTTAAAGCCACTCAGATGGTTTCCAAAACTGCCATTTCCCACTGCTTGGACTAAATCTATGGGAAAATTTAATGATGGGTTTAAAATACTTTACCTGAAAATGTTTTTGCATTCTTGCTGAGAAATAAGTAATTAGAGTAGGTACCAGACAGTAGCAGTGTTCTTTACAGCACTGAATTATTGAGCACTGAGTCTTTAGTAGTGGGATTTACCAGATGACAAAGGTTAAGTGTGAATTAGCCTCTTCATTTTCATATGTATTTAATTTAGCCAGAATTCATAATTAAAACTTTTCAGATATTCTTGAATAGCTATGGTTTGTAATGTTTTTCTAAAATCAGTCTCTGCTTCTTATTGTAGTGCCAATTTAACTGGAGTGTGAATGCTGCGTAGACTTTGCTCAGTAGTTTCTTGCCATTCTGAAAATGCATCTTGGTGGAGTGACTGTAGGCAATAATAAAAATGAACTGTGTGTTTTAATGAAAACCAGCAAATCTTTTCTCGTGTAGCTTGATATTGCAGTGTTCTAATTGTGGAAATATGTGGTGTGCTCTAACTACTGCCTTGCTGTACAGTCTACAGAGTTTGGGTAGTTCTCTAACATCCTCAGTAAGATTGATTTGAAAAGCTTTTGGTGCATGTTTTTGTCTAGGATGCTGACAATAATAAAAATAAAAAATAGTATGAGTAGTTTTCTTGTCTTAGCACAGATTTTGGCATAGCAGCAGACGTGCTTTTTTTGTTATCTAGTTAAGATAACAAATGGAAAAATAATTTTAGCTGTACTATTTGTAATTAAAACAAGCTGGTTCTTTGTATAATTTATGTTTAGATCTTCAGCATCATCTAGAAAGGAGGAGAGGGTTCATGTATTTGTAACTTCAGAAAAGTTGAATTTTCCAAGACCAAGAGTGTGCTGTGACGAAAGGTCAGCACTGTCAGAGTGCTGTGTGCATTTCTTTGAAAGAGAAGATCAAGAGATGCAATAGTTCAAATGAAGACTAGCTTAAAATTTTTGTCTTCCTGTTTGGTAACTCCTGATAAATGGTTTTGTATGTGAAAGTTTTATGGGAGCCTTGCAGTAGCTATTATATCATTTATCATCTCAGAAGATTAAAGTACTGTAAAGTTGCATTTTGTTTATGATGGTGGAGTGTACTTCCTCCAGAGTGCATTGGGATGAGTGGACCTGTGGACCCTTTTTGTCTGCACATGGGAGGAACATCAGAGTGAATCCCGTTCTCCTTTTTGAAGAACATTGAGGGTTTTTCCATGTTCGCTCCTAAACAGGGAATTCCAAAATTTGTAATTGTAAGAGTGGTTTCCTTGCTTACCTGGGTAATAATCCCTCTGTGACAGATTGTAAATACCTTCCCACACAAGCAGCTTTTAACTTCTCTGTCTGAATTTAAGACATTTATCTGTCTTCTCTTCCATCCAAAATCCTTGGCTTGTTTGGCACACTAACTCCATAAAGCTTTGTCTTTCATGGGTTTTGTTTGGTTTGTTTTTTCCTACTGAAATCAATTTGGTCTCTTGGTAGCACACTTCAGTTTTGCTCTGTTTTTATGACTTGTTCCCCTTACCTTCCTTCAGCAATGGAGAGAATTAGTACAGTTGTATAACTGGTTAAAATTTTCACTTAACTGAGTTGCAAATTTGCAGTGACAGTGCTGATGACTGGTACCTTTTTAGCATTCCTGTTGCCTTCCTGAATAGTGATGGCACTCTTCACTTTGTACCCTTGCTTATATTAATTTCCTCTCTCTTTATCTCTTCATAACGTTAAATTTGGAACAGGGTGTAAATTGCTTTCTCTATGATCAAGTGACTTGCTAATTAGCTGTCAAGCAAATTAAGTCCCTTTGTAAGGCTTGTCTTGCCTTTCCCTGAGGGTGTCTCTGATACTTGGGGTCTCCTTGTGCAGGGTCTGAAGGCTGAGACCATGAGTACCCAGTGTGCCATTGCCTCACCAGTATGCAGACATCTCCAGCTGGAGATGGGGGGGGACTCATACTGTCAGTCAGCATTGTTCAAATAATAATCCCAAATGGAGAAGTGATGAGCCATGAGACTAACATGGGGGATATTGTGTAAGGTACAAGGGCTTTACTACCAGTAGTATTGCTTTTTCTTCCATTTAGCAAGTTTAAAGAAGCAAATTTTTGTGCTGGGGCTCCTCACTAGCATTGCCTCTCCTGCTGTCTGGGAATACTGCAGGACTGGGTCTTGTTACTGGTGTACTGAGTTAGGGCTGGGGTTAGGGGTCTGCTTCTGATTGGGAGGGATGCAAACAGTATTTTGGGCAAATTCAACAAATAAATAGAAATCACAGTAAAAAAAAGTAAATTTTGGTTATGCAAAGGTGCTTGGTAATTAACCATAAGTCCTCTCTCTCTCTGTAACCCTCAGGAAATGTGTTCTTGTAAAGCCTCTTGGATGCTGAGTTTTAGTAAAGATATCTTGTGGCCCTGTTGTGACACTTCTGTATCCTGTTATATCATCTATTTTGTATGCTGAGCGCTGAGAGGAGAAAAGATGGAAACATGGTTAGATTGTCAGTTGTTTCCAATGAAGAAATCTCTGTTTGGTGGAACTGTTTGCATTCCTGTGGTCAGTGGTATAAGGAAATACCGTGTTATGAAAAATTCCCAATTGTTTCCTTAAGGACTCTCTGAGTTGCACAATCTTTTGATGGTTTTGTTTGTTAAAAAAAGAAATTAGTTGCCAGCTCTTCAGTTTGGAGCTAAAAATTCTCTTAAATATTTACTAGGGCTTTGCTTTTTATACTCAAGGTTTGGATTAAAACCAGAGGTGTATTTTCCTAATATACACTGAGCAGCCATTTTAATACAAGTAGTTGAAGATTTTATTTTCATTCCAGGAGGTGTTTTTCAGATGTCTGATGGGGTTCCTGGATTCATTGTGATTACTCAGTTTCTGGATGCAGCCCTCAAATATTGCATCTCTGAGTGGGGGAAGAGTTAGCTCTGAAATAACCAAGTGGCTTTTGCACTTTAATTCTCAAGAAGAGAAATGCTGTCTCTGACACATAAATCCTTTCGTGCTACCAGCTGAAGTTTAATTTGTACTTGTATTTTCAGTATCTTGTTAGGATTTGTGTGACGTGTCTGACTTCTGACATTTGCATTAATTCAGATGTATTCCAAAAATTTTTGGGAGCTGCTCGTATTCAATATCTGTCTTTCTGCTGTCATCTCTTGTTCAAATCCAGATCTCTTCCTCATCTTCCTCAGTTATTCATCCAAGAATATCTTTTAGTTATTATTTTCCCTGATTTGAGAGCCGGCTTTAGGTTGTTTCTTTACCGGGTGATTGTTATTCCTTTTCGGACTTCCATTTTCCCATTCTTGGTACAGGAAAATAACTTCTGATGTCTGTGAGTGGTCTAGCAGTGCCCCGTGGAAGCTGTAGCTGCTGCCCTGCAGGATGGGAGCTCCTCTTGGGAGTGACGGCGACGCTTAAAATAACGTATCGGGCACTCGCATGGAAACAGCATTCCCTTATCTCCAGCAGTGTGAAGTGGATGAAAAATAAACTGTACCCGTGCCAAGAATAAACAGTCACATTGAAGTGTTTAAATTCCTGATGCTGTGGAGGGCTCCTGCTCTACCATGGCTGTGATGCCAACACGCTTCCTCCTCTTTCCCTGTGGCTGCCGTTGCTTTGTGTGCTCTTCCAGGGAGCACTTGGCAGGACAGCAAAGTAACCAAATATGCCCGAAAATCCACAGAGAGCACCTGACCAGAGCCAATTCTGTCCCCTAAATCTGTATTCCTATCATGTCTAGAAGCAGATGAAATGATTTTGTGGCTGCTTGCATGTAGTAATACTGAATAGAAGTACATTGTTCATTCCTAAATATGAACTTGCTGAAAACAGTGCCATATTTATGTCAACCTTGATTTTTCAAGTGAGTAAGGAACTGACTTTCTGTAATGAAGTAATTTGGGGAAAAATAAACAATTTGAGAACACATGCAATAGCATCTTATTTTAACCATGATTCTCTCTTGGACATGTTTGGGGTTTTCGTTTATTTCTTTCTTTTTGTTTCCTTGCTTTTGGGGGTTTTTTTTTGGCATTTTTTTGTTCTTTGTGTTTTGTTTTTCGTGTTTTGTTTTTCTTCAGAGTGTCTCGTGACAATGACTTAGAGTATTTTTGTCTAATTCTACTGCCCTTCTTTTTGTGCATGCTGTTTTCAGCAGTCAGTTCTTTACCTTATTCAGCTCAATGACTTTCAGCAGTAGTCTTTAGTGATGATGGGGATTGGGACAGCCAGCATGCTGCAGTGTTGCTACTGGTGACATATTTGTAGCACCATATACCAGAAGTCCTAAACGGTAGTGCTTGGGGATACTTTACTGAAGTCATAAAAGAGTAAAAAGAGAAAGCTGATAGTTGAAATCATGGTGATGTTACAGCCTGATGAGTAACATTGGGTTCAGAGGTTGGTGAGAACTACTGCCTGTGCCTGGTGGTAGGCTGAGCTCAGTGATTTTTTCACAATGCATAAAGTGCCTAATTTGCAATGTATAGAGCTCAGAAAATGTAGCCTATGTGTTGTATGCATGTATGAAATCCAGGAGTTTCCCCCGGGGAAAAAAAACTCCTTTTCTCTGCAGGAGTGGTTGAGGGGGAAAGGGAAGACCATGGGAATAGATTTGTTGGGTTTGATTGAAGACAAATTGTGCTTCAAGATGAAGACAGAAGATGATAGAAGTAAACAATTACTGTTTTATTCACTCGTTTTACTTTCATGTTAGAAGATAAAGGCAAGAGGAAAACCCGTAGCTTCTCGGTGGTGGGAAAGGGTGAGAGCAAGGAGGTTGTTTCCTGCTGAACTTTGCACTCTGGCAGTTGTCAGCCTTCACAGAGCCCTTTTGTGTTCCTGCCCGGCTCCCCAGCCCAGCCCGGCAGCAAAGAACCTCTCTGGATTCAGTGCTGCTGGGCTGGAAGGGCAGCAGGTGGGCTGCTCTTTGCTTTCTGGTTTGTAACCTGGTATCCACCAGGCAAAGTGGCCCCATTCCCAACGAGGTGCTCTTAAATGAGACTTCTCTTCGAGGTTTGTTTTGTTTGTTTGCTTTTTTACTATGAACAATTTTTAAATGATGGTAAAATGTAAATGATAAAATATAATTCAATGAAATCTTCTGAAGAAGAGTTCAAGAAAGTAAATGCTGTGTTAATGCTTTAATTTTTAAGGATAGAGTATATGCACATACCAGGAGTCAATAATCTTTCTTCTGTTTTACAGGTCAACTACATTACTAGAGCAAAGGAGAGCTGTGGAAAAACTCAAGGTACATAAAGCATTTTACTGTCTGAATTCTTGGCTGTGTTCTTGTTCCTTAGTGTAGTGACTTTAGGGGAGGAGTGTCCTTTTTCAGACACTTCTTACTACTATGTCTTACAGGTGTTACTCTTGGCATAGCTAGCATATATAGTGTTGTGGTCTTTATTTTTATAATAACAAGCATCAGACATTCTTGCAGCACACTCTTTTGGAGATTTTAGAGCCTAATCTCTTATGTGAAGGTTTTGGTTTTTTTTTCTACCAGTGTTTTCTCCATCTCCCCAGTCCCTGATTAAAATAAGACAGTGTTACATCTTACATTCCCGTGACTGTTATATAACTAAAAAGACTATATTAAAATAATCCTGCTGCTGACACCTGACTAAGAATTTTTTTTGAGTTGGAGAAATTTTTTTTTTTTTTTTTTTTGCTATGAAATGTTGCAACTGCAACACTGTAAGGCAGAAGCAAGGATGGAGTCAAAACTTTTATCACTTTATCAAATTGTGAAGACAATGGCTTTTATTAATAAAAGTTTACTGAATACTTCTGCATGCTTCAAACTGTGAATACTTCGGCATGCTTCAAACTGAACAGTGCTGAGCTGCCTTCTTCCACCAAGAGTGTATTAAATTGTGACTTGTTATGATGCAGTGAACTCTGGAGCTTTCTGCCCTGTGATGCTTGGGGTGTGTAAAATGCAAGTTGTTTTCCTGGAAACTTGGGCAACTGTCTGCTGTGCATGGAGCCCCAGCGTGGCTATGTTCCTTTTGGTGCTACACTGGCCTTTCTTTCCTGCAGGCTCCTGGTAAGATGAGAAGCTGGCAAAAAGCATAAAAAAAGAATTCCTGTGTGGCTGGAAAAAAGATGCAAGGGAGTCACAGACTTTTTATCTGGCGTCTCCCATGCTGAAGGAGAGGTTTCTATCTCTTTGCTCAATTTAGACAAGAGATTTTACTCCAGACGTCTTTTTGCCCCTCACTGTGCAAAACCTGTCAGATCCTTTTCCTGACACTTTCTCCCCTGTCAGTCCCTCAAAAACTTCAAAAGAGATTTTTCCCTATTGCAAAAGGAACCAGACGTGGCTTTTCTTGCTCACCCTGCATTTGCTGCATTGATAAGTAACATGTGGCTGACTCTGAACTCCAGACCTTCCCAGCCATTGAGAAAACACTTTTAAGTTTAAAAAAATTATAGGATTGTTCTTCTTTCTTTGCAATTGCTTTTTTGTGTAATGCATTCCAAGGGTTTTGATTCTCTTCTGTCTGAAGCAGTCAGAATTGACTACTGTCTTTCTGATTAACTCGTATTGAAAAGTAATGTCAAACTTTTAAAACTTTTCCATATGGAAAGTGTTTCTTTATTCACAATCTGTGTCACACTGTTTAAGCTGTAACTTTTTTCTTTAATGCCTTTGGATCATCACTGTTTGGATCATTTAGTTCAAGAGCGCCTTAGCAGAAAGAAAAATATTATTTTTAAAACTTGTGACTCAGTAAGAGAAGCCTGGAATCAAACTCCACTGTCTTGTGTAATTGTTTAAACCTGCTACAAAGTTTGGTGAAGGTATGAGCTGAGAGGACTTTTCCATAAAATGTAGCTGAGGCTTCATCTTCAAAGACAGGGGATGCCTGAGGACAGCCTCTGGTCCTTTAATAAGAGCAGAGCTCACTTGAAAAACAAGGCTGCAGATGAAGAAGAATGTAACCTGAGGGTTTCTGAGCTTATTGAATAACTGCAATCTAGTGCATTGCAGTTGCCCAGTCAAATGGCTGCCTTTCTGTTTCCTGCTCTAAGGAACAGTCTAAAAGCAAATGGTACAAATATACAGTATGATGGAAGATTAATCTAAACCCGTGTTCAGATTTATTACTTGAATTTATTATTTCTTAAGAAAGTATAATAAAACCCCTAAGCTCTCTCTCCCTGAAATATAGAGGGACTGGCAGCATTACCCTCTACCATTCAAACTGGTTAAATAAACTTTAGTGCTGGCTCTGAGCTGTTGGGCAAGATGAGCTTTCTTCAGCTTCTGTTGTCCCACATGGTTTGTGTGGGGTTTGTCAAGGGCTGAGACCTTAAACTGCTAAAATATTTAAGGGACCTGTTGGGGCCGTTTTCTGAAATTATCTCACAGAACTCTACTTTAAGATTCAGCAAGTTTGTAAAGCTAATTTTATTTTTTAATGCACTTCTCTGATATGAAGCACATTTCTATGCCCCAGTTAGCATTGCACATTTTGCTAGAAATTAGACTTTTATAACCTCTTCCACACAGTACTGAGCAAGAGGTCCTGACAGGTCAGAGTAAGACAATTCCCAAAGTATTTTTGCATGTTTACCGATGTAGAGTTGACCAAAATTTTTGTCTCAACCCCATTAACCCACCCTTAGTGTCCAGTTTCCCCAGTGTGCACACAGTCTGGGGCAGCATTATCTGTTTTGCAGATGACTTGTATTTCTAACCAGGCAGCTGTAGCTTTGGTGCATTGAGCCCCAGGCTTTCTAAGCCTAGAGAGGGGCTCAGTGTTGTTTGTGTGACTATTTTAAGCATACTTTTGAGTGCTCTTTCTTTTTTTTTCCCCTCAATGCACCTTTCAACATATCTGTCCCCATTTTCCTACCAGTGCTCATCCTTACAGTCAACGAGGAGAAACTGGGAGAAACACTGGCTCAAGATCCATTTAGTTAGGCACACCCCTTTCTAGGTCTGAGCAAAGGAAACTGTATAGGAAGTGTTTACTCCTGGCTATGTAACATTTCATGCAAACCTGGAAAGATTATTTTCTGTTTTAGGTGAGTTAGCAGCCCCAACAGGCCCATACTGAAGTGTCGTAGAGATCTGGGAACCTCCTGTTAAATGTGACTTTCTGGTCCCCTCTGAGCCCCATGGTCAAGGTGAACTTTCTTATTTTGGTCTTTTTTTTTTTTTTTTTAATTAAGGCCATTTAAGTTGCCCAGGTAGGGGCTCTTCAAATGTCAGTGACTCTAGATAATCCTGATGAAGCAGAATATGTGATACGAGTGGCTGTATTCAGTAAATATTTGTAAAAACAAATTAGTCTTGAATTCTGGTAACAAAGCCAAAATGGCTTGTGCCCACTTCATAAAATCATGTAGTCTGATACCCTGTTCTCCACAGTGAATCAGTTTGAAGCTTTTTTGCTCCTAGCATGAAGTTTTAATGCAAAAAAGTCTGAGTCCTTGACTTAAATCTTCTCACTAAGTATTTGTAGTTGCAGATGGTAATACTTGTTTATACTGTATCTGCACTCTGTGTTTTTTCCATTCAGATTGGAAAAATGTAATTAAATTTGTATTTTTTCTGAAGTTCTTAATTTGTTCGACTTCTTATTTCCTGTTGAGGTGATCAAGCTTGCTGGAACTCAGTTCTTGTTTGCTTGGCTGCTCTCAGCTCTGTCCTGGATGGGATGTGACAATGGTGCTGTGTCTCTTCTACCTCTCCAGCTTTCCCTGCTGGTGGTAGTGCTCATGCTGAACTCAACTGCTCCCTGTGAGCTGCTTCATCAAAGCACTGGAGCTCTGCCCAGATACTCATAAACAAATGAAATACAATGCAGGGTATATATCATGCAAGCTAAAGCAATCAGAGAGGCTATAAAAAATAAAAAAAAAATAAAAAAAAAGACAAAATGAGATCCTGTTCAGTGTTTCTACAGTTGTTGCCTTTGTCCTGGTAAAGCAGTTGCTTCATGTGTAGCTCCTATTTCTTTATGATATGTGTGAAAGGGTTGTGTGGTTGATGGTTGTGTTTTGATTTTAATTATTATTTTAAAAATTCTCAATTTTGAACGTAGATTGTCATTTCAAAATAGAGCCTGGTTCTCTGTATCCTCATCATCAAGACCCAAAACCGAAGCTTCTCTGGCATGATCAGCCTGAGCACTTGCACTGCTTCTCTCAGTGAATTGTAAGGCTGTAGGAGGAGAGCTTAGTAGTAAAGGATGTGAAAGCTTTTAAAGTAAAACAGGAAGACATGACCCTAGGATACTTTCAGAATTGTTGCTACTTCTATGATCCATAGTAGTAAGGAAGGCTTATCCAATTTTATGCAGCTTTTTAAAATGTGAGTAGGGTGCTTGAGGCAAAGATCATGCTACCTCAGAGGTGCTGCTGATCCTTGGGTTTGTGCAGAATTTCTGTAGGTATTATTTCTGTTCTGGATTTAGGAAAAAAAGACATTCAGGCTTTCCTAGCTGGTGTATCTCTTGAAGTGGTTATTTTCATTATGTTAAACCTGAATTGTTGATTCTGGCCCCCCCACCCCCCTTATTTCCCACAAGTGTTTGGAAGGTGTTGAAGAGTGTTGGATTGCTCTGTGCCATTTTCCCTTTCCCTTTACAATGCCCTTATCTTGGAAGCAGTTTGCTGGCAGCAGAGGAGTTTCTATATCTCATTCCCTGTCAAATTCCTCGTTCAGTGTGATAAAGCAGTTTCATGCAAGGCAGGAGGAGGAAGAGGACAACATTTATGTGAAGAGATGGAAGAGAAGCACTGGAGCTCTGGAATTCACCAAACAAAAACCTTGCCCTTTTGCAGTTAACACAAGCAAACAGTTACAAGTTAGTTGTACAGATTGTGCTCTCAAATTGTGTTAATTATGAATTAATGAAGAACAGCTCTGGAAAAAAAAAAAAAAAAGAGTTGATATAGTTGTTGAGTTGCTTGTGACACAGTGATCGGATTTTCAGCTCATTGTGTGTGATGCTGGAATTAAAGCTGAAAATGCGGATTCAAATTGCAGACTGGCATATTTTAAATCAATCAGATTATAACAACAAGATAACAGATCTAGCTTAAACTTAAAAATTGTTTCCAAATGCAAAATCATTCTATTTTGCAGTCAACGTACCCATTAACAAAATGCGTTAAATGCGTTACCCTATTTCTATCACATTGTACTTAACTTCTAAGCAGAAGAGCAATTAAAAAAAAATTAAGTCTGTGCTTGATGGCTTAAAGATGTTGAATCTTTGTGAGCATAAATAAAGGTAACTAGATGTATATCAGCTTATTACTGTGACTTTACAGTGGAAATTGTTGGGGTTTTATCCAACCTCGTATGGTTTGGCTTTCATAATGAAGAATAAATGTTTTAAAATTGAATTTTTCCTGAAGTTGTTTTAAACCTCAAACTCTCTTCAACTCAGTACTGATCTAGTAATTTCATCAACAGCCTGTGTTTTTAGGATTTTTTTCCCCTTCACTTACTGAACTCTGTTGAGTAATTCTGACCTCTTTAGCAAATGTTGATATTTAAAGTCAGTTTAATAAACATACAGCATTTTGTTTCCCCTCATCTGAAGCTGGATTTACTTCTTGTCAGTTCAGTTGTAATAACATAAGGGTTTTCTCTTTTGCTAATGGCTGGTGACTCCTCATAAAAAAGAATCTTTTAAATATGGAACTAATTTTAAGGTTTGGCTTGGTTGTGTACCTTGGCCTGTTTGGTTTAAAAAGTCAGGTTATTTGCAGCTGATGCTCTCTTAATTCTGTTCCTACTAAAGGGCTTGTGCTGTTAACTGAGACTTTCCAACACTACAGTCTCCACTGGTTATCAGCATGGAGTGTTAGGAAATGTGATTTATGTTGTGTCATCTTTAGGCTGAGGGGAGAGTCTTGGTGGAGGGGGGGATTGCCACTGTAGCATCCTTGCAGATCCAATGTCTTCATGCTCTGCATTTGGGAACTGTTCTCAGAGGTGAGCAGTTGCTGCTGTAGCCTGGCATCCTCACCTCAGCACAGAGATAGGTGTAGGGTTTCATGCCAAATGGTTCTGTTTGAAGTTTGTGTAAGTAATTGGAGAAACCTATAATTATTTCTGTAAGTTCAATTTATCCATCTTTCTGGATGAACAGTAGTGCAGCTACACAAATCAATGACTGATGGTTGCAGAATCAGTCTGTTTATTCTCTGTTTAACATCTTTAATGGTAAGGATAGCAACAAACCATTTATACTCAACATTAGCTGTAACTTGAGACTGAGTTAATTCTTTTAATAGGCTAGATCAGTCAAGACCCCAAAACTACAATTTAACAGCAAAATAAAACCCATTCATTGCATTTTCTGCGATCTTTGAATGTGTGTTCCTTAAATTAAGAAAAAAATACTTATGAAATACATGGTATTATAAATCAAAACTCAAAGGAGTTTTGATCTTCTTTATAATAGATGGATCAAATTGCCTTGATGTTTGTAGCACTAACCTGCTACCATGAGGGTGCAGAAGCAGGCAACCTCTTACAGGCTTTCAAAGGAGGATATTCTGTTCTTCTCCCCCTCTACTCTCATCTCCTGAGACCCCACCTGGAGTACTGCATCCAGTTCTGGAGCCCCTGTTACAGGAGGGACGTGGACGTGATGGAGCATGTCCAGAGAAGGGCCATGAGGATGATCAGAGGGCTGGAGCACCTCTCCTATGAAGACAGACTGAGAGAGGAGAAGGCTCCAAGGAGACCTTATTGTAGCCTTCCAGTATCTGAAGGGGCTACAAGAAAGCTGGTGAGGGACTTTTTAGGATGTCAGGTAGTGATAAGACATGGGGGGAATGGATTGGATATTAGGAAGAAGTTCTTCACCATGAGGGTGGTGAGACCCTGGCACAGGTTGCCCAGAGAGGTGGTGGAAGCCCCATCCCTGGAAGTTTTTAAGGCCAGGCTGGACAGGGCTCTGAACAACCAGATCTGGTGGGAGATGTCCCTGCCCATAGAAGGGGGGTTGGAACTGGGTGATCTTAAAAGGTGCCTTCCAACCCTGAAAATTCTATGATTCTATGATATTGTTGTCTAGCCTGTGGAAGGCAGTGTCTTCAGGAAGCATCAATGTCTCTCTCAGTAGGTTGGGATCTGGGAAAGCAAAGCTGGGTTTCACCTAGCTCCCAATAAGTAGAAGCTTGAACTATGGTTGTGTTTGTGTGGTTGAACTGAAAGATCACTGGTAGCATCTGAGCCAGGGAACTGCACACTGCTGTTCCCATGCTGGCCTTTTGCCTTTGCTAGACATAAAAGTGAGAGTGCTTGTTATAAGGAAATCAAAGTCTGCAAGTAGCAAAGTGACACTTCAGAGGATGAAATAATAGTTGGATAAAATATATGGCACCTATCAAATGCCTCCAAATTTTTGTTGTTGTTGCTACTTTTTATTTTTAAGAGGCAAGATGGTTTTATGGCAGAGTTAAGGCATATCTTAGAAACAAGGAGACATCTTTTAGAAGTTTCAGTTGTGTCCAAGGAAAATAGGAAAAAAAAAAAAACCCAACCAAAAAAACCCTGTCGTCCTGCAAATTAAATTTTAAAGTATAATAAGTCTGGCCAAAAGATATTCTGAGAAACAGAGACAATTTGCTAAAGATATAAGAGCCTACAATAAATCATGTAAATTGAATCATTTCAAGTGCATCAGAAATGGACATCCTGCCAGACAGACTGGGGAGCTGAGAGATGAATAGTGCTCAGAGAAGGAAAGGCACAGAATCACAGCTAACTCATTTGTATCCAAGTAAACTTTCCTGAGAGATTTTCATGCAGGAACTTTGCTTCACAGGTAGTGTATTGAGAATTAGTCTCAAATTGAAACACTGATAGATGACATTTTTAGAACCCAAAAAAAAAAAAGTGTGTATTATCAGGAGCAGGTAACATTTGCCCAACAGATCTTAAGGTAACTTACATGTGACAACACTGATCTGGCAACTGTGATCTGTTACTCAGGATCAGCAGCAGGAAAATAGGTAAATACAATTTTGAGGTATTAAAAGCATTCCAGAAATAGGGTACATCAGACCAGCAGGTCTGTATTATGTGTGATTAGAAACAAATAAACCCCACAGAACTGGTAAACATTATAGGCAAGTACTGTTTATGTCCTGCTCTGAGAAAAGTGGTTGCATACATTCCAAATAGGTGTTCTTTAACCTCATGGTGGACATGCAGTTAAATGGATCTCTTTCTTCCCCTTCAGCTTGCAGAGCTAAAATGGAAATAGATATAACTGAATTGAAATGAAAAATGCAAAAAATCCAATTAGTTTTTCTGTAGTTATGTGACTTTGTGACGAATATAGTTAATCACCAGAAACAGTATACTATACCACAGTGCAACTTTTTGTTTAATTAGATGAATGTCAATAATGAAATAATAAGAAACATTTATTGTAATTAACTGTATTGTGACAAGCATGATGAATGATATGTATGTAGTCAAATTCTGTTACTGCTGACATAAATTGTTTAAATGTGAATATTTAGTTTTGTTCAGGTTCTGCCCACGAGCTGTAGGAAGGGCTTAGTTTTTGGTAAGGAGACTCCTCTGAAGTCTGCTAAGTCTGGATTTTCTCCTGCCGTCAGAAGTGCATGCATCAGACCAAATGCATGCAGCTTTTTATGCATTGCTGGTGCAAACTGTGATGCAAATTTTTGCATTGTGGTGATACACATCACTTGATAAAAGAATAGAAAGTTAATAAGGTATAGTGTCTTCTTGGCAGCAGATACAAAAGCTCAGGAAGAACGGTTCTTCCTCTTTAAGGTGTCTAACTTTGTGCCTGGATCAAATACATTTTAGAATCCTATCATGGGATCATAGAATGGTTTGGGTTGGAAGGGACCTTAAAGATCACCAAGATCCAACCCCCCTGCATAGGCAGGAACACCTCCCACCAGACCATGTTGCTCAAGGCCCCATCCAAGCTGGCCTGAAACACCTCCAGTGAGGGGGCAACCACACCTTCCCTGGGCAACCTATTCCAGTTTCATACTACCTTCATAGTAAAGAATTTTTTCTTTATATCTAACCTAAGTCTACCCTTTTTCAGTTTAAAACCATTACCCCTTGCCCCATCACTCCCCTCTCTGGTGCAAAGCCCCATCCCATTTCCTGCAGGTCCCCTTCACGTACTGGGAGGCTGCTATGAGGTCTCCCCAGAGGCTTCTCTTCTCCAGGCTGAGTAGCCCCAGCTCTCAGCCTGTCTCCAGCACTTTGATCATCTTTGTGGACCTTCTCTGGGTTCTCTCCAGCAGGTTTTTCTATCCTGTTCTGGGGGCTCCAAAGCTGCAGCAGTACTCCAGGTGGGGTCTCACAAGAGCAGAGTAGAGGGGCAGAATCCTCTCCCTTGCCCTGCTGGCCAGGCTGCTTTTAGTTTCTTCTTTTAAAAAAAAATTGCATTGGAATGAAACATCAGTGTTTATTTTCCTTAAAAGTTCATCATAAGTTTATGAATTTTTGAACCAAAGGAGTAAATGGGCATTTCAAGAGGGGGGAAAAAAGAAGTGAAACACTTGTTTCAGTGGTGTCTCCCTTGAAGGAGTTAAGAGTTGTGAGGATTTTTTGCAGCTACTTATCCTAAGGAAGAAGTTTTGTTTCCCCAACTGTATGTAGAGTTGCTGATGACATGTAGGCATTTAATTATTTATAAAATTTAAATTATTTATTGATTTAATTATTTATAAAAATTATAAGAAATGGGGGGAAAAGAAAAGAAGTACCAGTGCTGAACGGTATTAATTATTTTTTTTTATAATACCTAAGGTTTTTTAATACCTTAGCTTTGGAATGAAACAGATGTACTAGACCATCCAAAAGGCACTCTTGCATCTGTCAGTTTTGTGCCAAGGAATCATAAAATGAGGAAATGATACCAAAGACATCACATTACTCACATTGAAACATTTTCCTTGACCTCATTTCTCTTTTAGGCTTTGGGGAGGTACGCTGTAGATAAATTTATGCTGTTCTCTTTAAAGCATAAATATCAAGTTTGCACTGTTTTTCTTTTCCCCATATTGTGTCATACATAAGAAAGTGTGTGTGGAGTTTCTGATAAGCTTGCATGGTTTAGAAAAGTATTAAAAAACTCTTTCATCTTGGGCATAACTTAAGAGTTGCATGTTATCCATGAATGATGCCTCAGAAATTCTGGCTGTGGTATACAGAAGTGAGTTTAAATTAGCTTATACCAAATTTCAGATCAGCTGGAAATTCTATATTGGAGTGAGTGTAGCAAGATACTTCAAGTGGTCTGGTGGGTGCAAAAGGTTTGTTGTAGCTTCAATTCAACTTTCAGCATGGACTGTTAAAGGTTTTCTACTAAATTTATACTGAAGTAGTGCTTTGCTTATTTACACATCTTGCTTACACTGAAATGGCAAGATCTAAGTACCATGCTGAGGTCCAGAAGTGTGAGTTGTATAATCCATTTGCTAACTCTTTGGCTCAGTTTTCTTTCTTGACAGTAATAATAAAATATAGAAGACAGCCTTTGAGATGTATCTTAGCTTCAAGCATTTTCTGGGAGCAGGAGGGAAAGCATTACTGTGGCTTTAAAAATGTTTTATGGAAGTCATTAGACACCCTTCCCTCTTAAACTCTTTTGCATTATATTAGTCTCCATGGATGTATGCTTTTCTGATCAAGTGAATTTGTATTTTGATCACAAACCAAATAAAATTTAAATCTTCTACATTTCCCATTCCCTCACTTTTCCTACTGCTCTCTGTATTTTGTCCTTTTTTTAAAAAAAAATTGTATTTCTTAAGGAGTCAGAGCTTTATTTTCACTTAATATTTGTTACGTTAGCAGCTCCTGCACTTGGTATCCTGAAATCTTTTTTGTGCCTGGTGACATTTTCTCACAGCATATTTTAGTCTGTATTCACACTACTGTTGCCAGATCTTTTTATTTGCATGGTACTGCTAGGTACTCAGTTTATACGACGTTGTATTATAGTACAGAAAATCAGTGTATAATATGGCTTGTTGACCAGAGCAATGCAAAAGACCCCTTGTCAAGCCTTCCCTGGTTAGTATAGATGATCCTTGAGGTCCCTTCCAGTCTGGCAATTCTGATTCTATGTTGCTTCAGAAGTTAGTAAGATGGACAGAAAAAACCCATGCCCACAGGCTCTACCCACCGTGCTATGTGAATGGCAAGAATCTAATGAGTAGACTCTTGTTTTTAAATCTAGTCTTATCCTTCCTCTCCTCCCCCTTGGTATTTAAAATTGATGACTGATCTCTTTTTATGTGTTTCCTTGCTCTAGCATGTAGCTTGCTAGTGTTCTGGTGCAGCATGTGTCCTGCATAACTTGAGTTGTCTGCAATATGGCTGTCTGCTTGTGAATGATGTGCCTCTGCTGCAGTCACTCTTAAGTCTGCAGTGCAGCCAATGAAGTCTTGAAAATTAAATCTAGACTCACTGGATCCTAGAGAGAGACTTTAATTAGACAATGAACTAAAATGTTATGTAAGCATCTAAAGTTAGGTAAAAAGAATCACGCTGTAGGACCTGATGAATTCGTGAGCTTCAATGCTGAACATGAAGATAAGTTTCATTAGTTCACACATAATATGAATGATAAATGAAAACTGTTACTTTAGGACTTAAGAATTTTCCTTTCAGACTGGGAAATGGTCCCAGTTTGACAGAAATTTTAGGAATTGTGTAACTTTGTTCCTGATTCAGACTCTCAAGAGAGGAAAGCTTCAATCACCCCAAGTGACTCACAAATTATTTAACGATAAACTATGAAATTTGTATGTATTGGTAATCCACAGACTGAACTCCTCTTGCAAGTTCAGATGGGTGCTACTTATCCTTAACAGTATCAGTATTTCTAGGCACTATCAAGCACCTTCCTCACTTCAGTAATTATTTCTAAATTTGTGATCCATATAGCCCGTTCATTCATGGGGACAGTTTCTCAGCCTGGGTAAATTCAACATGCTCTCATTATGGGTGAACGTGACAACTAGGGACCTTGTAATCTTAGTTTGCATTTTAGTGTTAAATTTTTTGTTACGTAGCAAACCTGAGAGCTATGCACCACTTAAAACCTCACTACTACTCACCCGTAAGTCTGTTCTGTAGTTTGGAGGCTTGGAGCCCCTCCACCATCTGAATTTTAGCCTCAGTCACTTAAATTTATTATCTCCAGCCTGAAGCATTATGCTTGAATTTAAATGCTAAATCATTCAGAGCAGAACAATTGTGATATTTATTTCTGGGGCACATCGTCTGTGGTTTTAAGTGATAAAGTAGATCTGGATAGGTTTGCTGCACAAGGAACTATTTTTGTTTTTGGAGGAGGAACAGTAGAAAGAAACTTGTCTGTGAGCAGTTGCTTGGTTAGCCAGTTGGCATAAATGCACCTACAAGAGTCACTTGAACAATTGCTACATGGAGCAGCCAAGTTTTATGGAGGCAGTGAAGTTGTCACTTAACATCTGTCTGCATTTTCACAGCCTTCTATCAAAATGTTACTGAAAACTGAGCCTGAGAAACAATTTTGAAATCGATAGGAATTAATTTAATACCCATTCTAATAACTGTGGGTGCAGTGAGAGTCATTTCCAAGCTACATAATTTCTTGAGGAACACCTGCAACACTGTCACCATCCCTCGTCTTGCTGAGCTACATTAGATTTTGAGGTAGGTCTTGTAAAGCCTTTAATCCCTCTGGGATTTTTAGATTTAAAAATTCACATTGTTTTACTGGTTAAATATAATTTTGCCTGGCATGGCCCAATATTTAGGATAAATAATGCATTAAGTAACGTATAAGTAAGACATAGTTATTTGTATTGCAGCAGGTAATGTGAAAAGAACTTTGAGTCCTGGAGAACTGACCTGTGTGCCTTGGAGGTCATAGGGATGCTCAGGGCAGCTGCTGCTTCCACCTTCCTCCTCCAGTGCCTTCCCCAGTGTGAAACTGGATTGATCACATACTGAAACCTTCTGTGTATATTTCTAATATATGAGAAACTTGGGTTTTGCTGTGGCAAACAAGTAAGCAATGTTAGGAATCATCCCCCAATGGATTTGCCTGATGTTGAACAGATAAAAGTGAAATTATGGGAAGAACAATGAGTGCTGTTCTTGCTTTCAAGCAGCAGTGGAACCATTCCTGTGTCAACACAGTGAGATTTCTTACAGTCTGAAGTGTGATATACTTCTGATTTTAAAAAAATAGTGCTGCTTCTATTTACTTACTATTGACTCACTGGATCCAAGGGAGTAACAAGAGAAGATATTTTGAGTTATTTGTACAAATTCATACTTTCCAGCCAACCACAGGATTTGAATTTACTTTCCTTGGGAAATTGTAAATTGATTGAAAGACCTCTAGTTTTATGTTTCTCAGTGATAATCCTGGGTGCTTTTTTAGGTGTTTTCAGAGATTATTCCAACCTTCCTGAAGTGTAGGTCTAAATATTAGTCATCCATAGTTAAAAAGGTAGTGTTTAAATATTTCATCAGTCTTGTTTGGTAATAGAATATTGTTCTTTTTTTTTTTTTTTTTTTCATTACTGTATGAACACAATATCACCATCTTTTTCCTGCAGAATGTTGTTCTTTCTGCACATATTGGTATACCAGTCTATAGTTTTACCAAACCAAATTTATTCAGCAAAATACACAAGATGGTACTTCGGTAAGGTCTTTTTGTAAAGAAAATAACCCTTCAGTAGTTAGTTCTTCCTTTAGATATTGGTCTTGAAAATTGTCAGGTGCAAATATTTTCTTATTAGTGTTGTTGTTTTTTTTTCTGAATGCCTGTGCAGTTTTAGAGGTTGCCCCTGATTGAGGAATCCAGCAAACCAAAAGGTCAGTTGCTGTTACCAAAGATCAAAGGAGCTCTTTTTAACTGCTGGTGTTGGAGCTGAAGAAAAAATTCCAGTAATACATATTTAGGAGAGTCTTGCTGTGTGGCTTTTACCCAGGAAAAAAGGAATCCATATGGATAATTTGGTATTTTTAAACAAAAGGTGACCTGGGTTATGGGAGGAAAAAACTACATGATGTTTCTGTTTTTTAAATATTCTAGAGGAAAAAGATGAGCTGTGTGTGTAGCCTGGTGAGTTTATTCCAGGGGGGGATGAAATTTCCAGCTGCTTGGTGGATCAGGATTTGTCAGTGTTACCCATAGCACCTGTCTTTTTAATGGTCTCTTTCCTGAAATCCCAAAGGTGGCATGAGGGATTATATTTATAGGAAAAACTCTGAAGTACTGAATTCTGCCCTGAGTTGTGGAGTTTTGAGCTGCAGGTGTTGGGAAGGTTACTTACGGATAAGTAATAATAACCAATATGTAGTAATTACTTACCAATAAGTTGTACTTGAGAACAGGTGGAGCCAAGTCTCCAATAACTTCATTGTTAAAGCACTGATCCCAACTGAAAGTGCCTCCAAATCTACCAGTCTGGCAGCAGCCAACATAGAAACATTTTGGCAGAGCTGCTATGGGCTGATGGGTTTCTGCCAGCGACAGTCGCGTCAGTCCTGTGTGCTGAGCCCAGCTTTGCCAGCAGCTCCCCCTCCCTGTCTCCCCCCTCCTGCCACCCTCGTCCCCTCAGATAACTTCACCCTCCTAACACAGATGCAGTGGTCTGGATTTCATTTCTTCTTCTGCAGCTCTGTGCATTCCTAACACGTTACCAGCAGCCCCCGCCTCCCGGAGCGCCGGGTCAGCTTCCAGTGGCAAAAGCTCCGAGAGGAAACGGGATGGTTCCTCCATGCACAAACAGCTGGGCAGTTGTGGATGGAATTAATTGCTGATATACATTGGCTGTGTTTTTCTTCTCTTGTCATTTCCTTTGCAGCTGTGAAGGGCAAGGTTTTCAGCCTTGGAAAACAGCACAGACCTCAGCAGTAGTGATGCAAAAGTACTGAAATATCTACGCTTGTTACGAGTTGCATACAAAATAAAACTTCTGCTAAGCTGTAACAACCAGCACTGGTCATGTTGGTATTCAAATTCCAGCTGCACCTTCCAATAGTAATTTCTGTCCAAAAGTGATTTCTGAGTTTGGATTTCCAGCTTAACGGATGATTTATTTTATTTTTTTTTAAGGGAGTTTTGGCTTTCTGAAGCAGTGTTTTCTGAAGATTGGACTCTGAGGTTGAGTGTTGAAAGTAATCCATTCTGAAAATAGTTGTCTTCCATCTCTAGTCTTGGGGCTATTACATCAAATGGACGGTTGCTGCTTTAGTCAAATGTGAAACAGTCAAGTTGCTGAAAGTCATGTTCCAGGCCAGCAGTTACGGGAACTTTATCACGAGGTTGGAAAATGCTCACCTTATCAACAGGGCTGCATGTCTGCCTCAAGGCTTCACCCAACCATAACAATGCCACAACAAACCACCCATCACAAGTCAAAAAATACTGTCAAAAGTAGACTCTGAGCAATACTGATGTCAGAAGCTGCAGCATGCTGGGTTTAGTTGTAAAATAAATGGAAAAATGTGTCGTATCTATTGTTGGACATATTTTGTTGGCTTCCACCCTGTAAGTCCCACAGATATTTTTCCCCCTGTTTATTAAACTGTTTTCAATGCACTTGTTTCATGGAATGTTATGCCTGCCCCTACCACCTGACTTATGCTGCCACACAATTTACTCAGGGAAAGATCCGTAAACTCTCATGCCAAAATAACTAAAGCTATCCTAGGGATTTTACTGAAACACAGTAACTGCATATTGTATATTTGTCAGGAGTCTGGTATCTAGAATGGATTGTTTATTTAAATGCTGGAGTAAGTTTTTGTTGTTCTAAGACCTGGTCCTAATAACTGAACAAATTAAGTTGTACAAATATGTTGAAAATGTCCCCGTCAGCTTGTGTTGTGCAATTACTTTTACCACAAGATGAGTATTTCAAAGGTCCCACTGAAACCAGGGCCATTATTTGTGGTAACGAATACTGTGCAAAGTGAAGAAGGGTTGACAGACCATGATCTTAGAGAAAAAAAAGAAAGAAAAAAAAATGACATAACTCTTGAAAGGAGCCAGACTTTCAGTCCCTGTGTCTGTATCGGCCAAACTCTCACGGAGACTATTGCAGAGGTCCATGTGATTGTACTACTTACAAACAGAAAGGAGTGTATCCTAGTTGGGCCTTCCATCCAAGGGATATCCACTGCAAACTTGCAGCTCTGATGGCTAATAGCATGCAAGGAGGCACCAAACCAAGCCTGGCTCATGTGGCATGCAGGAAGCTCAGCTGTAGTAACTCAATTGTAAATCTGAGCCAGTGTCAAGTATGCTCAGACTGTGGCTGTTACTTCAAAGAATGAAGGCAGCCTCTTTCAAAAGCTTCTAGTTTTTATAGCTATACAAAAGTTAACTCTTGCATATGTCATGTTGTACAGCTGGATATTTGTATATATCTATCTATCTTAATGCTTTGTTATAAATACAATACACGTGTATTTATACAGGCACCCTGTCCTGTATATGTCACACTAAGTACTTTCTTGGCAGGTAACAGAAGTTATGGAAGCAATTAAAATTCCTGTGCAACATTGGATTACTTATTTGTGTAGAAGAGTGGGTGGTGTTTGAAGTGGAAAAAAGGCAGATCTGTACTTTAAAACCAAAGTGTAAAAACTTCTTGGTGTGTTTTTACCAGAAGGTCTTTTTGTCACTTTTTGTTTTGACAGAAAGGTCTGAATATCAATAATATAGGTCTTTGTTTTGTACTCTGGTGTATCTTGTTAGTAAATATTTACAAAATTATGGTTTTTTGTGGCCAGTAACCAACTATGTCCATTTCAAGGCACGGGGCAGTGTATGACAACAGTGCTCCTAGCTGCCCTGTAGTGCAAGAACTTGTTAAAATTGCTTTCTGCTCTGGCTTCATGTTCGTTCCTGATTCACTTTGATCTAGCGCCTGTCTGTCTGAGAGATTAAAAGTGGCAAAAGGCATAACCAGTTTTTAAGAAGTGATATAGTAGCTGAGCAATTTAATTTCAGCTAACAGCGAATATCTTGATGCAGAGAATCTGCAGCTTTATCTTCCTATGGGCTACGTGACATGCCAGTGGCATAATTTGCTTTGCAAACTCGTGAATGGGTTCAAGTTTGTCCATCTTGTAGCTGTGTTTTTTTTCTCCACCCTTTTCTCATGAATAGACTTGAAAAATACTTATGACAAGATTTCTCTGGACTCGCCACATCTGATGGTATCTTTTTCAGCTGTGATCTTTGTATATATGAACTTCTAAAACAATTGGGAGGTGTGGTGCAATGTGCTTCCTTGGAGGGAGGGACACTGTTAGCAAAGATTGCTAATTCTGTGAGAAGAGCCAACCACACAAAATGCTAATACCATAGCTGGGAGGAGTCTGTGGCTTTGGTTCTGAACTCCCTTTGGGTTGTGCTGATGACTTGGAGCCAGGGAAGTTTTTGGTCGGTTGTAGTGAAACACTGAGATGATTTTAATTTTCCTGACAACTACGTATCTCAATATACTAATAAGTTCAGGTTTCTAATAAACTACCTGACTTGCTCCATGAAGTAATTGCATGCAATTAACAAGTATTTCAGATTGTTCTGCATGTGACTTAAAAGCTCAGTTAACCAATCATAGATGATTTGGCAGTACTAAAGCTCGAGACATCGTCGCGTGAACTTTGTGTAAGAGTGGGTTCATTCAATAAAAAATGAAAGGAGCATTTAAAGAGCCTTTTATTCCTGTCATAAAGATGCTTTGTGCTGTTGTCATTGTGTATTTGACAGAACGGTTGGGGATGGATGCTGCAGAAAGTTGTCTCGTATTTTGATTGTCTTCTCTTTGAGACTTCTGTGATTTTTATCTTCAGTGCTGTGACGTGACTGGTGAGTTACAGCTTCTGGTTTGAAAGGGGATTTCCAGTGTAGTCAGTATCTGTGGAATCCATAAATCAGTTACTGTGGTTGCCTCACTTGTTCTGTATATTACAGGGTTTTTTAAGAATGTGATCTGATGTTGCTTTTCCTTCAGCCAAGGGAGAATGCCAGCCTCAGTAAGACTGGGCTCAGAGTTTTGAGTAAATGCTGGCAGCCAGAGTGAGTGCAACCACATCGGGCACAGGGCTCCTCTGGCTCTGCTGCAGTGATTTGCTGTACTTTGCTGGCCTTTGTGGGTTTGATTTTAACTCTGTGACATAAAATTAATCAAATCTGTTTGGCTTTGTTTTGTGGTTGGGTTTGGGTTTTTGGGTTTTCTTTTTGTTTCTTTAGCAGCTGAGCACTAATAGGTAGGTAATCTTGACTTTATTCGGAAGACACATTTCAGCATGTGCTCTGCAGTGCAGCACAGCACCAGTCACACAGCTCCAGCAGTCACTGCACTGCACTTCCCTATCTCAGTTTATTGTGTCAGAGTAGCTCAGCTTCTGTGAGTGTGTGTGTGCTAATGGAGTTCTATCACATGTGTGAGTAGTAGCATACTAGTCTCCTCTATCAGTCTTTGCAGTGGGAGATAATAGAAGTCTGTTCTCATTTAAAGCTATAGCAAAATGTATCAAGAAGTCTTCATTAATGTGTATTACAGTAGCATGGAATGTTGTAGATTACATCAGATTTCTTATGATAAACACATGATCAACTATTTTAAAATTACCCATGAAATACAAGTTTCTGTTGTTGGGGAAAAAATAAAAACAAAGCAAAGCCCCCACAAGTTTTAAAAAATACAGAAATTTGAACTGGGGAGAAAAGATGAAAAAAACCCTCTGACTTAGTAGGTTAGTCATGCTTTGAATATCTGGAATTAAAGTTTTCCTTAAATATGGTTTTAAGATATGCAGTATTAATCCCCAAGTTTTGTGAGGGCATGCAGAGTTTAGCCTAGGAGTCAGATATTCAGTGCTGGCATTAGTTTTTTGCATTGTTTCCACATTCTGGCACTCCGTTCCGTTTCCTCGCCTCATTGAGCACTGATAGGGACATAAAGTGACATAACTAGATTTTTCTGACTGGTGCAAGGGAAGCAGCCTGAAAGATAAACTTTAACCTGTCATCCTGTCAACAAATTTGCATTGTTACAGAACTCAGAATTTAAATGCCATGGAGTCAATAATAGTATGCAGGGACAATGCATTAAGATTTAAAAAAAAAAAAAAAAAAAAAAAAAGTAGATATTTGAAGTTGTGCAATTTGGATTTTTTGTTTTCTTGGTGTTTGGGGTTTTTTGGGGGGTTTTGTTTTTGTTTTTCCAGTCTAAAAATAGGAGATAAACATCCAGCTTTTGATTTGCTCTTCCTTAATTCTGGCATAAGAAAAGTTCTATGTATTTTTGCTGGCCTAGAGCATGGAATTCTAAACCTACAACAAAAGTTGAACACATTAATGGGAAAATTATGAAAGAATTGGGCCTGTCACTGTAGTTCTTGGGTATCTAACTTCTCTCAGCAGTCTATCTATCCTGTGTCCTAGGCATGCCACAGTTCAGTTATGCAACCTTGGGAAATTTCTCTTGTGCTGAATGCTCTCTTCTCTTTATTAAGGCTAATGGGAGTCATGTGTTTGTGCCAGTGGGAAAGCAGACCCTGACAAATCTTTCTGGTAGATTTGGTGGAAACAGAGCTCACGTTCATTATTGCTGTGTTCTGGGCAGTTGGGTGGCTCATTAGCAGGACATTAATGATGTTCAGTGCTCTGCTTTACTGCACAGGAGGATGTGGTGAAAATATAAAATGAGTGACTTCTCGATCAGCTAATTTCCTGTATTGTTGGGTTAATTTCTCTCCGGTGTGTCCTTTCTCCCATCATCACCTGTAACCTGGTGGATGGGATGCTCTCGGGCCACTGAGCCCACTCGTGGGTTCCCTCTCACTGGGAAACTACTGCACCTCGGTAGCAACCTTTCTAGTCCTTCTACAAATTTTAGACGAGGAACCGGTCAGGAAAGAGCCAGATTTTAGCCCTGGGGCTGCCAGCGTAGCATTTTTACAGTGCTAGCTGCGTGGGGAGGGCAGCGAACCGGGTCGTGCAGGGACCCGCGGGGAAGGGCCCGGGGGAGGCGGCGATGGGGCAGGAGCCGCTCCAGCGCTTGGCTGAGCAGGTGTTCTGAGAACCTCATGCCAGCAAAAACCAAACCCCGACATCTCCTCCCCGCCGAGCAGCCGGGCTGGGATGGCCCCCGCCGGGCCGAACCCTCGGTTCTGCGAGGCTCGGTGGGAACTTGCTTCCCCTCAGGAAGCTCCGGCTGTGGGGTGGTTTATCTCGCTGAGGCAACTGGGAGAGGACAATAGGCTGTTAGAGCCTTAGGACCTGCCTTGTGCCGGAGAGGCTGGATGCCCGCAGGGACGGGATGGTGGGAGTGAGGGGAGGGTGGCCATGAGGGAGCGTGGTGGGCATCCCCCCTGTGGAAGGGACAGAAACACTGTTGGTGAAGTAGAAGCCTTTGGTTGGTTTGTTTCCTATTTTTTTATTTATCTTTTTCTCCCTGGTACAAAATCTGTCTTCGTTCTTCAGCTTTCAAGACAAAACTGTGGTGTCACTGATCTGTTTGTTGTCGCTGTGAGCGGGGGAGTGGCTGGAAATGGCTGGATTGCAGGTGAAGTGTCTTGCTGCAAGCAAAAAGCTGCTGGCCTCCCCAGTTTTAGGTGGAACAGGAGAGGGAGGCTGCCACCTCTACATGGGAGTCCACAGACCTGATTTTATCTTGAATGTAGCCTTGGAGTTGTCTCCCTTCCCCAGCCTGTGCACACCTGTGAGTAGTTAGAGAAGTTATGCCATGGATATCTCAGAAATTAGAGTCAATCTTGCTGTACCAGGGATTTGTTGTTTCAGAGGATTAAAGATAGAGGGGGATACTTTAATGTACAAACCAGGGATGCTTCAACATTGTGTGCCATCAGCTTAAAGGTGCACATTTTTATATCAATGCAGGTAAAATACATAGAGCTGCAGAGTGGGCATACATTTTGAGTCAGATAAGACAACATTCAAATGTTTGCCTGTAGCTCCTCCTTTGTAGAATAGCCACAAGTTTCTTAGTCCCTCAGCTTTCACTTGCATACATATCCACAAGAAACCTGCCCTCCTGAGTTCTGACTGTCCTGAGTAGCATTTTCCTGCCTCTGTGGCTGGAGGAGGAGCCCATCCTATATATAAGTTATTTGTACATCAGTTTATCTTTCCATGATGAGAAACAACAAGGGGATGAAACTAGTTTTCTCTTCTGGACTGGCATACCTATCACACATTAAGAATTTTCTGTATATTTTTTTTAATGTTATTTTGTCAGAATGTGTAATAATGAAGAATTGTGGCATTCCCTTTCTGGGAAGCTGTCTACAGCATCCTGACTGGAAGCCTGCAGGAAGCCTCCTAGCCAAGTGCTCCTGCTCTGCAGCTCTTGAGTTGTATCTGAAGGTGCAGTACCAGAGATTTTGTCATCACTTTGAGAGGGGGACAAAACGGACTATCTGTGCAGGGGTAGAGATTTTAAAAGGTAGGATGTGCAAATCTCTCTTTTCTTTTTTTTATTTGTCTTTTTTATTTTGAAAAAAATGAACAAAAAAGCCCAGGCAGTGGCAGCAGCTGTGCCATGTGAGCGAGTGTGTCATGAGCCTGCTGGGCAGGGCATAGTGAAGGGCATTATTCTGCTGGGAGGTTGGCACTGGCCATGGCCCTCCAGAGTTGCCACAAAGGATTTTCTGTTCAACATCTAATGCAACAAGAACATTCATATGTTTGCAGAGGGTTTCCGTGGAAACCATGTAAACTGTGATGCTAGCAGACAGAGGCAAAGGTTATAATATTGTAGAGACCCTATTTTATTCTCTTTAAATGTTTCGGACCAGCTGTATTTCTTAAATGATACTCTGAACCTATGTCATGGTTTGCTCACTTTTGGGGGAGAGCTTTTTTTTTGTTTTGTTTTGGGTTTTTTTGACCCACCATTTTTCATGCTTGTAGTGAGGAAGTCAGATGAGCTGTAAGAATAACAATGAAAATGTGGTTTTGTGTTGTGGTGGAGTTTTTGTTTTTTGTTTTGTTGGTTATTTGTTGATTGGTTGTTTTGGGTTTTTTATTGTTGGTTTTTGTTTGTTTGTTTTTCTTCCCTGCATCGAATCACTCAAATGTTGTCATTTCAATCCATTTATCTTTTTGTTAGTGATAATGATGCAGTAGGAAATGGAAAAATGGAGCATGAAAGAAAAATTTCAAGCTATTCTATCCATACTGGTATAATTCCCAAGTCTGACTCCTTCAGGTCATCATTCACTGACACTTACTTGTTGGAAATTTTAAATGCTTGTCTCCTCCTTGCATAGTGCCCTGTGTTATTTATAGATACCAGTTTTAACATTCTTTGGCTTTTACTATGCTTTTAGGGTTCATTTTGTTCTTAAATTTATAGTAGAATTTTAAATTTCCAAACATTTTTATTACTTTTTTCATGACTGAGGAAGCATTGCCACTATGGGCACAACCACTACTTAGTATTAAAGAGAAGTATGGGCTCTTCCCTATGGGTGTCTGACTATCCATGTTTGCAGAATTGTGCTTCTTCATAGGTTCAGCTTAATTATCACAACAGGGTTTTTTAAATGACTGAACATGTTTTGGGGCTCGTGCTTCATGTCAGCAAGAGGTCCAGGTACCTGCTTGTTGTTCACCTGCTGCTCTGAGATCTGGTGTGATCACACTCTGTGGGTCTTCACTCCCACCACATCACTTTTCAACCTATTGGTTACTTTAAGCCAAATTTGTTACCAAGGTAAAAAATAATTCTCTTAAGCCTTACAAATGTTGATACTGATTTTGATGCTGAGGTTTAACAGAGTGCAAGTGATCACAGGACAAGGATGGGGGGAAAAGAAAGTGCAGTATAAGCGTACACAATTAATTGAACTTGTGATCAAGTTTGCAGAACCAACAGGTAATTTAAATTCTCAATTTTAAACTGGTTTATACTTTGAAAGAAGTACAATAATCTTCAAGGTTCCCATCTAATATAGACAAGTAACCTGGGCATGCCCCTAACCTGCTGTACCTTAGCAGGAGTGGCCAGGAAGGGACCAATTTTTTGTTTACTTTTTTTTTTTCTCTCTCATGTTTTGTTATTTAGATATTGGATGTATTATTGTCAAAAGCTTTGTCTCCAGTGCCTCATTAATGTGACACTTAAAACTAACTTCAAAAATATAAACAAGTTGAAATAGCTCCATCATTTTAGTCTTTTAGAAACCACTACTCTTTTAGCTCAATATCACCCAATAACAAAACCCCTTTGACTGTAACATGAAGATGAACATAGGCTATACATAACAAACCTATCTCCAGGTTTCATAGAGCATCACTGGATAATTGCACTCTGTTAGTGACAGGGGTTGTGCACCAGGAAGGAGTTTTTCATTAGGAATTCCAGCTTTCTGAATTTGAAGACAGAAGTCTTAGGAAGAAGTCTGTCTGTATAGCATGCAACTTTGTGTGCTTTTTGTCACTCCTTTGTAGTACAAACTCTGATCCATTTTGATAATTTATCACAAAGAGAGAGCATAATACTGATGAGGCCGGCAGAAATCAAAATCCCACAGCTATTTGACAGAGAACTAAAAAGTACAAAACAAAAAAACACACAGCAACCCACAAATAACATCTTAAATGCTTGTTCCAGTGCATACTGGAAACGTCACTCAATGATTAATATCTTAAAAATAGAAATTGAGCTATCTCCCTGCCCAAAATAATGCAATAAATTAGCAAGTTAGAACAGTACATCTTAAAGACAAATCTAAATACTACTCAACTTTAAATGCCACACCCACTGGTAGCCCTCTAGAAAGATTTGAGACCAGGCTCCTGAGACCATGTCTGTCCTGCAAATTCCTTTCTTCCTTTTTGGATTAGGAAATGAGTTCCAAAAAAGTTTCTGTTCGTCTGTGTCCCCAGTGTGGCTGATGCAGAGCTCTGGCTACTCTGCAGCATTCCAGCACGTCTGTGGAAGCTGTCACCAATGAGCCTCTGGCAGGCAGCTAATCACCTATTATTCAGCAGTTTATTAATCAAGCCTTGTGGTATTTTTTGGCATTAATACAGAGATTTTGAATGCCTGTTCAGTGGTTATTTTTTTACAGATTTTAAAAAACAAAACAAAACCTGCTACCCAATACATAAGTGAATAAGATAACTGAAGGCTTTAGGAAAGATGTGATATATTTTTACTCCTGAAGCAGATGTAATCTATATAGCCCCAGACTGGGATGATTTCTGTGAGTTATTCAAATAGTCAAAAATAAGCATCAGCAAAGCTCAGAACAAAATGTAATTTTACTGCAGTTGTTAATTGGCTTTTAAATTGGTTGCTGGTGATTCATAATGATATAATTAAGTGAAAAATTTACCCCAACATCTCTCTGCACTCAGACTCTGAATACCAGCCCATGGGTAACATGTCTGCTACTTGCTTTCAATATAAACATAAGTGGATTTAGTTGCAGACAGGCAAATACCATTTTCAGGCCAGGTTTACAAACAAGCTTTAGAAATTCAAATAAAACAACTTCTATGTTATTTTATAAATTGTCATCATACCTTGTATTGAAATAGTTTTATCTAAGAAACAGATCCATCTAATACACTTGCTGGCTTCAGAGAATAGTCTTGAAATTATAAACAAAAAAACCAGTAGAAGTTAAAATTGGAAGAAATGTTTGTGGAAGGCCTGGAGGGCATCCTGCATGCTGCATGTGTGACTGATGGAAGGCTGCATGTGCCTTCAACACTGTAACTGAGGTCTTCACAAGTGGATTTCAGAGTCACTGGTGCTGCAGTTCATTCAGGGGTTTGATTTGTTTCTTCTCTAAGAGGAACAGCAAAGCAGCTTTTCTTCACTTGAATGGCAATGCTGGTGCAAAATAAGTGTCTCCTAAAGCTCTCGATGGTGGATGGTGTGTGTTTGTGCTGCCTTGGCTGCTAGGAAATTCTGTTCCTAGTACACTGGGCCAACTCCTCTTTGGACGTGAAAATCTGACACTTTTATTCATGCTTCATGAAACTACTTAGGACAGTTCAAATCTCAAGGAGAAGTGTTCCGTGCGAGGCTGGGTTTACATTCTAGGAATCATTGCAGGTGTTTGCACCTCCTCAGAGTTTTGCTGAGCCAGCCAGGATGTGTCTATGCTCTGTAATACTGGTGTAGTTTATTGTGGAGTGTCTTTTTGTTTCATGCAGACTTCCAGAGCTTACCAGTGATGATAGAGAAGAATTGTCAGATGAAAGCAGATAATATTGTTTGCTTACACTAAAAACATATCAGTAATATAATGATGAAATATTTATATATTCTGCTTCTTATTTTATTTTTTTTTTCCTACTGCATTAATGCTACCTCATCATGCCCCTCACAGTGTGTTGTACCAAAGCTCTTATTAGTAAATCTTCAGCACTTGACAGTGATATACTGCCATTGCTCTGGGCACATCTGCTTCTCTGTTCAGTGCTGTGGGTAAGTCCAAAATGACCCTCTGACTTCACACTGCTTTGCTTGAAAGTCACTGGAGTAATTTTCCATTCCTGAAGGTGCAGAAGACCTTTGGCTCTCTAAATTCAATTTGCTTTTCTAGTACCATGAGCAAGAGGTCACAGAGACAAATGCAGGTCAAACACGGGCCAAGTCAATTGAGATTAATGTAATGTATATAGGTTATACTTGGACTGCAAGTGAAGCTTTTTGTGTTTACTAGTTAGGTAGCTGGTGGGGGGGTTTAAAATTATTTTCAAGCAAGCTGAAGACAGTATTAGCACTGTGGGTAAACACAGAAAAAGTGTCACTGTACCATTCTAAATCCCAGGGATTTCCCTGGCAAGGATAGTTAAAGCAATGTGCTTTCAACACAGCTGCCTTTTAAACTTCCAAGAAGTTCCACGTGGCCCTTCTCTGCTCCATACTCTCCTCTTCCCTCCTCCCCCAAATTGCTTTTAATCCTGATCTCTTAGTGTATCCAGTTTAGGCCCTAGGTGCATGGGGAGGTGTGAGGCACAGCTTAGGAGGTGGCATTTGGAGAGGCCAGGAGCTGAAACAGGGGAGCTGGGAGGACCATGGTCACCTCAAGCCAGCCAGGAAAACATTACAACTGTGACATAAGGTGGCTTAATTTAAGTTCTCTAAATATGATAATTTTGTATGTATTGGGCACATGGCCATAATCTTAGTCAAATTCTGCATGTTTGTTAACTTTTTTCATGTTATGTTTTCACATCCATTTATATTTATATTTGCAAATGGACCAAGGAGGGGGAAAATTGTCCCATATTCTGAATCCCAGCTAATTGCAGTGGTGGAGAAACAAGTAGTATTCTTTGGAGACTGAATGAGGGGAGGAAAAGACTTTGTCAGCATCATTTGGGAATAGTGACTTACAGGTCAGTGACCTCACTTGTCTTGCACTTCCACTGATCCCAACAATTACTAATTTGAAATTACAATTAAAAAACTTGAGACAACTCATACCCACTATGCTAGTCCTTCATATGTGAAAGTCAGTACATGCAATTGTGTGGTTTTATCTAAAACATGCTTAGGTTTTGACTATAACTACCAAACATCAGCTTTTTTGAAATGCTGTTTAAAGTTAGAATGTATGTACAGGTCAGCGAAATATTAAAATTCCTTTTTCAAGAAGCTAGCCAATTTAACACACCAATATCAGCTTGACCGTGTCAAAATATTGTGAATTGTGCTATTGCTCTTTTCTTAAAATTTATTGTAGAGTGATTCAGAGATCCCAAGATGAACTGAGGGGGAAAGGTTCAGGGTGTGGTGCCTAATATAAATAAAGATACAATTTGTTCTGAAGACTTTATGATTGAAAGCCTGGAGCAATTTCATCTTTTCTTCATGTCTCCAGTTACAAATGTCCTCTCTGTGGTTAGCTCTTGGCTGGGTTTCCCATTCCTCACTTAGGAGCTACGGAGGGCGTTGAGCTGCAATTCTGTATGGTCAGTGTGTGGCCGTGGTCTTAAGTGGGGTCTGCACTGAGTTGTTAAGGTCAGGAGTGGTTAAGGTCAGGATTTGATGTGAAGAGGAGGAACTCCAGGGGTTTGGGCTACAAAAAGGTCTGGCTGCCTGCTGCCATACACAGGATAGGTTGTTCGTGTAAACATTTGTAAAATCCAGCAGATGCCTGGTGTCACTCATTTGTGCTGCCCATCATTGTAGCCTCTGACCCTCCAGCAAAACCCAAGAGGCAGCTGCTTTGGCCATGGCATTTCTCAGGATAATCAAGCTCCGATAAATCAAGAAGGCTTTTGATGTGCACTGGGATCAATGAGAGTTTTCTGTGCTATTTAATGTCACATGTTGTACCAGTGACCACGGGGGCTCTTACAGATTGCAGTAGCCATGCTCCTCCTTTTCAGGTTGGTGTAAATCAATTTATTTTTTTTTTTAATATTTATGTAACAGATTTGGTTCTTCTACTCATTAACTCTGTGTAGGTCTTCATAGAGAAAGAAATTGTCTTCCCTGTGCATCTTTGCAGTTCAGAGGAAGCCCCAGTGCTGCTCTCAAGGCAGTGGTGCTGCTGCCATCCCTCACTGGGCTGCCTGGCTCCTCTGCCTGAGGTCTTCTGCACTCAGGTCCTTCATCTTTCTCCTAAATGCTGTAAGGGAATAATACACCTTAGGAACCTTGCAACTGGAAGACCTGCAGCAGTTCATGCTGCTGTGATCCTCACCAAATCCTCTGTTGCAGTGGGAGGGGGTTTTCTGTGAGCAGCAGGTGAGTTTTTACCCTGGAGCAAAGTGGGGAAAGTAACTGAATTTCCATTGCTGTCATTCAGTGCATCTGGGCTTTGTGTCAGAGCATTTTTCGTATATGCTACAGGGAGAGAGTTTCTTTTCCCTGGCAGCTCCTCTAAGTCTCCTTAGCTTTCTGCTACAGAGAGGACAGCAGGGCTTGCCTTTGGATAGCAGCAGGTTATTTAAGCTCAGTGTTCAGATATTTTTGAGTATCCTCTGTGTGAAATTTTAATTTAATGCTGCTATAGAAAAACAGCTTAAACTAACAGAAACTTAATAAAGCTCTTTTTTGTTCTGCTTTTTTTGTTGTTTTTTGAACTTCAGTATAACATAAAAGACAAAAGAAAAACAGGAAAAGTGGGTGTGAGATAGGACTGACACGCTTGTCAAGTCTAGTAAGTACAGGAGCTCTTTACAGTTTACCAAGCAATTTTAATTTATTAGCTGCTCTGGTGCTTTTAAGTGATTTAAAGAGGTGATTTTTTTCTTTTTTTTTTAATTGCCTTAAAAATAGTTGCTGTCCATGGGCTCCATGCCATTCCACTTCTCACCCTGTGTGCTCAAACACAAGTGACAATTGCTGACACTATTGTTTCAAAACATATGCATGTATTTACACATCCAAATAAAACTTACATATGAAGAAATTATAACTCAGTTTTAAAACTGTTCCTGGTAAATTGCTGTGAATCAGTTACTTGTTAAATGTAACAAATAAATAAAACAAGGAAATATAATTACTGCAACAAAAAATTCTTATAAAGGAACAAGTTTAGGGAAAGGGAAAACAAACCAGTGTCATATCTGTGGGTGACTGACCTTCTTTTCTTAAAGTGAATGTATAGTGACACAAACTTTAGTGTCTTTTTAAAACTACAGTTCAATAGTTCACATTTGCTTCCATCATACTCATATAGATAAATGTTGTGGCAAACTGTGGTAAGAGAGGATTTTTAGTGACTTACAAAGATATGACATTAATCCCCCTTTTTGGCTCAGACATCTCAGTACTTTTTTGTGTTTCTCACAGTGTAGCCACCCCCTTCCCTGGCTGATTCAGGAGTACCCATGTGCATCAGTTCACCCCCAAACTCTGAATTCTTCCTGTTACTTCTCTGTAACCACTTTGCTTTTGTAATTTGGTTTGTTCTGACTGGAATGTTTTGTGTAAAGAACAATATAACCTCAAAATGTTCTTCTTGTCTGCACAACATTAACAATTTGCTAGTAGAACAAGAAAATGTCATTTTATGGAGTGAAGCAAAGCTGCTGACTGCTTGAGGCTCACACAATACAGGGATGGAAACAGCTCAGTTACACACAGACTTTCCTCAGCACAGGAGGTTCAGTCCTGGGCAAAATGGTCCCTGGATCTGAATGAGGGGTTGTCCTTTTGAGACAGCTTTTGTCTTCTGTCATCCTGTCACTGGATGATGGCAGCTGGGTAATTAGCTGATCAAGGATTCTCTCCAGCATTAAAAACTGTCACATATCAGTGAAAGAACACCAAAATATCAATGATTAAAGCAGCTTGGTTCTACAGGGTTAAGCATACAAGTTCATTTGTGAGACTTAACACATGCAAATAGCATTTATAGCCATGTGGTGGAGCATATTGGGTACATCAACCCATTTTTCTAGGCTTGGGTTTTTTTTTCCTCCACTGCTTGTGCTGCAAAAAGTTGGCAGGCTGGCCTGCAAATGTGAACTTTCAGACTGCACCTGCTGCAGGATGGGTGCATTATGAGGAACCTTGCTTAACAAAGAAGTCACATTTTCAGCTCAAGGTAAAGGTATAGCCCTTGTATTTTGGGTGGCTGAGTTAACCCACTATGTTACCTCACTTTCTGATACTAAAGAGTAGCTGGCTCAGTTCCAGTTCACACTGGGTAAAGTGTGAGTTGCACAGCTTGAATATTTATGGTGACTTTCACTATGTAACTGGGCAAAAATAATGCTTTAGATTTAAAACAAACACAAAAACAAGGTTCAAGTACACTCGTTCTTATTTCTTAGGAAAAATATATACTGTCACCACATAGACTCTTTACTGTGATGTCTGAAAGGAGATGATTATATCATTAGCTTATTCTGTTTTAAGCAGAATGCCTTATATTAGGCATGCAGTGCTGGATTAGAATATTGGATTTAGAACCAGTTTGGGCTGTTGTGTGACAAATTGTTTATTGCCTTCATTGCTACTGGAAAAAGTGGTATTAGACACCCCCATATCATCACCACCCTTGTTTCAGAACAAACATTTGTGCAGATATGCAGTTAACTGGCTGGGGGAACTGCTGCAACTGAAAATAAATCCTTTTTGAAAAACCCAAAGTTAAACAAAACCAAACAAAAAAACCAACAACCAACCAAACAAACAAAAAAACCCCAACAAAACAACAAGAACGAACCAAACAAAAATGCCAAAGCGTGGTTTAACCTGCCCCTTCCACCCTCTGACCTTACAAACATCTACTGGTATCAGTCTGAATCGGTGATACAGAGAGAAAGACTGAATGGCTGGGAAGGTTGGGAGAAGGTCTGATGGCTTTAATTTTTAATGCAAATACCACCCTGTGTCAATTTAAGGATGCAGATTTAATTTAGTGCTAGCATACAGCATCACTGTATATCAGTAAAATCAGTTAATATATTTTGAACAAATGCTACCTATCTAGCAGAAGTATTTTCAGTTCCACAAATTGCATCTAGAAACTCTTAATGTGTGAACAGACATCTTACTCGTCTGGGTGTAAAATGAGACTGATAAATGAAACCCAAACCTGTTGTAAGGAAAAAAATAATCAGTCAACACATTGTCAGGTATTTATGGTATTTATGTCAGGTATTTATTTATTTATCTAGATCAGATGTGGTTACTTAAATTTTGATAATGATAAATAATTATAAGGGAGAGGATGGACAGTTGACTTTCTAATTGCAGAGGACAGCAGTGGTGACCCTTGTCTCATTTCCAGTTCTCCTATGTATTTCCCTGCCCCTCTTAACAGTTCCCTCATATTCCTTAAGTGTTTTTCTTTCTGCCAGCCTAGTTCTGTAGCTGACAGTGCTGGCTAGTGCCAAGGCTTTGATTCAGACTGGAACCTGCATGTTTCACAGGGAGGCTGGAACTGAGATCAAGAGACACCCGGTTTGCTTGCAACAAGTCTCCTGGCAGGCAAGATATTGGAGTGGGGGAAGAAAGAGCAGACTGTTCCTTACAAACAAGGAGGTGAGAAATAGCAAGAGCAGAATAGCACCACGTGCCCCTTCAGAAAGAAATGCTCAGGTGCAGATGTAGCTCGAGTGCTGAGACCTGAGGCCAGCTGTGCCAGGGCAGATGCTGCTGGTTTGCAGTGCTGGGAACTCTCAAGCAGATGGATTGTGCTGTATAGAGAAAACAGGAATGTCTGAAACCAGCCATAGAAATCAGCATAAAAGGTAGGCTAATGTTTCGTTGCTAGGTGATCTAATGATTTCATCCTCTTTATGTTGCCCTGTCTCTCTGTTACGGTGGTATTTATTTTTATATACATTTTGTATACTATGAAACATATGTATATATCAAGTCAGTGCTTTCTGGGGTGTTATTTGGCATGATAAATTTTTATTGCATTCGGTCTCCTGCTTTTTTTTTTTTCTCTTCAGTATGCTTTGTTTCTCTGACCTCATTATTATTTTTGAGCTGCTTTTTGTGATGTGACATGGAAAAAGTTATTTCAACAAAAGCATCACAGTATGTTACTTAGACTTCCCAAAGCATCAGATGGGAATGTTCATCTGAACTTAATGTTGCAGACTAAAATCAACAGTCCCTAGTTCCTGGAATAAATTAGATTTTGTTAAATAAAACTTATTTCTAAGTGAAGAAATGTATACCCTCCTGACAAAGGTGGAATGCTCTACTTTCTCCCTGTATCCCAGTTACAAAATACAGAGCAGAGTGTAGAGGCCAAACCCATAAGCTATATAGGGCATCAAAGCAGGGGAGGACGTGACCTGTTTTCTTTTGTAGCTGTATCAGAGTTCAGTTCAACATGAACCAGGAGGGCAGAACCAGATAGGGGAAGCAGGCTCAGATTAAAAAGTTACCCTGTAGCAGGAGTATTTGGGCTTCTTTATTTCTTAGGCCACTATGATTATTTTCAGCAGAGATAGGAAATCTGTTTTAAGGAAATTTCTACATGCTGACTTGCTCTTCTTAGTTTCTTTTGCCCTGTTGGAGTAGCTGAGATGTAGTTGGGAAAACTGCTCTTTTGTATACTTTGAATTTTTTGTCATGACTGCATATGCATGTTAGGCCAAAACATGGGCTAAAATGTGTGTCTCAGCTAAGCATGTGATGGATCTCACCAGGACAAAATCAAATCCTTGGTTAGGTTTGATTTCTCTGTGTATGCTCGTCCTTTCTGACTAGTCTAGATAGAGGGTTTTGTTGCTATAGGGGTCTATAGTCTCTCATTTCAACCTGTCTCCAGCTCTGGAACCACTTAAGCAGCATAACAGCCATGAGAAACATTGTCTGGTACCACTCAGCAGGGTGATCACTCACTGTAATTCATGAACATCAGTGAAAGGGGTGTAAGCCAAAAGTAGCCTTGCAGCAAAGCTGATTTTTCTTTTAGGCAAAAGAATCTCACCAAAACATGGTGAGGGGGGGAGAATCCTCCATCACAATCCATTGCTTTTGAGGTCTGGATTTTTTGTAAATACTTCTGTGTTGTTGGCAGTCCTTTGCTGAGAAGGAGGTACAGATTTCTAGATCCCTAAAAGCTGGGCACATTTTTAACAAGTGTCCCTTGAGAGAATAAATAATAAAAGAATGGTTGATTTGTTTGAAAATTTTCCAGCTGAACAGTAGGGGTTATATGAGAGTCAGCCTGGGCCCAACAGAGCAGGCATTGAACCAGACCTAATAAGAACAACTGGACCCAATATCCACATTATGTTCAGTAATGGAGGGGTTTTTGTAGTACAAGGACTTTAATGTTGTAATCTTAATGGCTAGAGGTATCAAACCAGTCTGAAAGGAAAGAGGAAAAATTGAAGTACAAAGCAATTAGAAAAGTCTCTTTTGTGGATTTTAGGTGTTGCCAGCCACATTTCTGTCTTTTTACAGATGAATGGGTTTTTCTGGCTCTGTAAGAATGAATTGTAAAGTAACAGACTTGAACTAATTATGTCCTGTAAACCTATAATAATAATAACAGCAAAGTTTTTTGAAGTTCAGACATGCCTGTATTTGGGTCCAGCCAACCAAGTGGATCAGCAGGTGAGAAAGTTTGCTGCTCAGGGTTAAGAGCATTGAGGAACATTTTAGGAAAACCAATTGGATAAGGCAAGTCCTGGGAAGAATAAAAAAGAAGAAGAGTTGCAGCTGGTCAATAATTCAAGCAAGGTTCTTGCCATCTGCTTTTCTAGTCTGACTTCTGTTACCAGCTGGTGCTGGAAGGTGTCTGTTCTGACCCAGATGGAGGTATTTACCCTGGTGCAGGTGGAGAACAGTGTAGGTTGAGGGGTCTGGTCTCAAGCTCTTCATACCTTGTGGCATTTGGAGAGCAAGTTTCTGGGTTATGATGCTTTTTTCTATTGCTGCTTAAACTCTGCTATTTCAGGAGGAGGCAGAGAAAGGGAGCTGTAATACCTGGTTACATTTATCAGGGTATATCCTCTAACTTGAACAGAGGGGAAGCTGAAATCAAATCTCCAAATGCTGTCCCAAGACATTTATCATTCTTCTTCAATGCTTCCAGCTGGAAAAGACAAGAATTCATTCTTTAGAGAAACCTTAAGCTTCTTTCATACTTCTACTAGATTTTTGCCAAACCCCTACTTCCTTGATGCAAGCCCCAGCATCCCAAATTAATCACACGTAGCAGGCTTCCTTGTGGTCAGTCAGCAAAAATTGAATGAACTCCCTGACATTCTGTGAACTCAGATTTCACCTGAACAGTGAATACAAAACCCACCAGTATGCCTCCACAGCCTCCATAACGAAGCCATCAGAGTTCACAGAGCTTGCCTCTAGATTGTAAAATGTGTGTCCCAGAATGTGGGATGTTCATCCACTGTGCCAGGTACCTCCCTGGAAGCTCTGTGTGTGCAGCTGGATAATGTTGTAGCCCTGAACGCATTTTGTCCCTCAAAAAACCCAAAAAATAAATTGTAAAGAACAAAACCAATTCCAGCTGGCAGTGATTCTTTTCAGAATAATTTTAGTGTTTGTATTTCATATCAATCCCAAATTTTATCATCATCTGTAATACACAAGAAAATCAAGTATGTGGTTTTCTTGTACCTTATCTGCCAACGCTTTCCCAGCTCTCTGGGTGATATCCATCTGGTTTCCTGTCTGGGGTTTCATGTTTGGTAGCAGGGCTGCTGTGTCCCAGGATTTCATCCTTGCACTCTCCCTTGCAGTGTGCCAGCATGGCTTTGTGGGCATCAGTGTGGGAAACTGGCTGAAAATCAGTTTGTCTCCAGCCTGGTTCCTGGCATGGCTGAGCAGCAGAGGGTGCAGCACAAGGACTGAAAGGTTTCATCTGAGGCAGGAGGAGGGCTTGGGCTGCTGAAGCTGGTGTGAGCAGGGTTTCCTGGTGTTTCATCTGGCAAACACCCAGGGCTGTATTTGGAGGAGTTCACTGTCCACAGGATGCCCCAAAGACCAGTTGCACCCACCCAAATGAGGGACGGGTGAAATGTGGTATAGAGCAAGGGCAAGGACAGTTGAAACTGCTGATACACCATGTGAAACCATGCTGTTTGGTACTGCTCCACAGCTTTCATTCCTTGATGTTTTGCTTTTTTTCCTCTGAATTTACATGCTAACTATATTTGCAAATGTTACATTAAATATGTTGTTGAATGTACATATTTGCATGTTAAAATGCATTTTCATGATCCACTATCTTGGCCTACAAATCTTGATTCTCTTTGTTCTTCAAACCTCAGAAAATGTCCTTCCTCAGTACCCGTTTGAGGAACAGTGTTCCTGAATGTGCTGCTGAGCCTGATTCTTTGTAGGAAAATGCAGGTGTCTGCTTGTCTGCTTTTGATCCAGTTCAGGTTGTGTTTACAAATGCTTATCAGTTTTTTTAAAATAAAGTTTCAAGCATAGCATTCTACCAAGACATGAAAGTTTGTGTTTTTCTCTAATGTAACGAGCTTCATTTTTTTCTAATGCGCTTCAGTGAGAATCTTTCTGTACAATTACACACAGGAGGAAAGCTAAAACACAGCTATTTGCTGTGGATGCAGCCACAATCCTGCACAGTCCCAACGTATGACCTCTTGTGTGCAGTTCCCTTAGTGCCTCTGAGTGTGTCCTGGAAGTGCAGCCACCATCCCCAGCTCTGCAGAGATCCCCTTCAAGCAGCTCGGCGCCTCGTCTTTAAGCTGAGGTTATAAGATGCTTCAGAAATGCTGTAACTGAGGAATGTCCTCCTATGAGCTGGGAGATGAGCTCTGAGTGGATGTTGAACGGAGGCCCAGTCTTGTGGATCTGTTTGGATGAATATGTCAGGAAGGAGAGCTGTATAAAAACTATAGGAGGGTGATGAGTGCAATGTAAAATGATACAGGAAAGTTTGTCATAAAAAACATATTACGGGCATTTTGAATCTCATAATTCTTAATAGCATGCTGCTGGGTTGTTATTTTAACTTTATTAGAGATGTTTATGCGGTATCAGAGTACACATTGATGGTTTCTTCAACACTTTTCTATAAAGTTTTGTTAGCTTTCTGATTATGTAAATTATTTACTTGTTCTCATTTCATTTTAGATGTTTTTCTGCAGAGATGAGAAAGAGTATTATTTGTGTCCAGACTTGGCAGTTCTAGTCAATGTTAATAATTCTTCCCTCTTTTGTATTTGTTCCAGGTGAAGCCCACCCTCCACAGTGTTGAAGCATGAGTACTGATGCCAGTCAGGTGGTGATCACTACTCCTCCCCCGGCCACCATGCCTCACAAGGAGCGGTACTTTGATCGCATCAACGAGAATGACCCAGAGTATATCCGGGAGAGAAACATGTCCCCTGACCTGAGGCAGGACTTCAACATGATGGAACAAAGGAAGAGGGTCACTCAGATACTGCAGAGCCCTGTGAGTGGTTATTATGGGGGGGATGAGAATGAAAGAGTGCTGGTTTCGGAGATTCCTGATGAACTTTTTGAGACTTAAAAAAAGAAATCTACTTCACAGCTGGCTAGAGTAACTCTGCACCATCTTCTGAGAAGGGTCACTGAACAGATTGTGCTGCATTTTGTATACGTAGTTTTTTGTCTGTGAACAAGGAGCACGTGTTGTGTTGGTTTTGCTCCTGATGCTTTTATGGTCTTATGCTTCATCACAGTATTACAAAAAGGTCTGCCTGGCTGCAGGGTGCTTGATTAAAACTTAGGGAAGAGTGAAGGAGTCACCAGTCAAATTAGGATCAAATTAGGGCATTAGATGGTGTTCTGCTTTCTGGGTTTGAATATTAACGTATCATTTACATCAGGGATGCTTTAATGAATATTTTCTATGGGGTTACATTTTTCTTAGAGCTAGCCTATGTGTTCTTTTCATGTCCTTGGGGGTGGTCATACCCATACTTGGCCATATTAGCACTCATCTACCAATTGTGTAAGTTTGGCACTTGTACAGGCCACGTATAAAAATATAAATAAATATAAAAATATTAAATCTAATAACCTCATATTAGATTTAGCTTATATTTTAATACATGCATTCTATGGGTTTAACCTGATGAATACACTGGAAAGAAACCAGTACTGTTACCTTCAGTATTTTAAAGCCATAGGGAATGAGGAAGGAATGTGGGAGGTTGAGCCCTTGGGGTTGTCAGAGTGTAATGTGAGCAGTGAGGATAACAGGACTGGGAAGGGGTTAAGCAGCTTTGCAGATCCTTCTCTCCTCAGTTCCTCTGCAAGTTGGGGTGCTTCTTCTAGGATTCTGTAATTTTTTTTTTGAAGCTTTTCCATATGTAATGAGATTGAAAACAGCTGTTAGTAATCACCCTATTACAGTCATCCATGAATAACAGGATTGTTTGCTAAAGTGTTGTCGTGGAGTGCCTCTTGGATCTGTGTGTTGCTCTGAGTATAATATGAACCTGTTGACTAAAGAATTTATTATTTTCAAGTCAATTTGTGCAAGCTTGGTTTTGCAGCCAAGCTTTTTTTAAACAGAATATCCTCTCAGGTGGTATTGCATAATGCTTTAATGATGTTAATTTTAGGTTAAACACTTGATTGTAAAATATGAGCAGGGTCTGCTCCCTTCCTGTTAAAATATTCACACTATGAATAGCCAATACTCACAGAAAAGACTAGATCTTTAGCCTAACAGGTAAAAATAGGTTACAGAGACCTTGTTTGGGTTTGTATGTGTGTTTTTCATTGGTGATGACAGTATTGAATCCAATGAGCGTAACTATTTCCTTAGCATTTTAGGGGACCTTTTGCCAAGTCTGTCAAACACAATAGATGTCCCTTTGCCTCAATCTCTATTATTTTAATAGATTCAGTACCAGTGTGCAGATTTTAGGAAGGGGGCTGAAGAGGGACAGCCCCTGAGTCTAGATAACTGGTTTAGCAGGTGGCTGGGGGACAAAGAGCTGCTGGGCTGCTCTTAGTGTCCTGCTGCAAGAGAAGCTGAGCCTAGGACTTTCTGGAAAGCAACTGTCTGGAGCTGCCAATAAGTTGCAAGTTTTTGTTGTGTAAGGGAATGATTGTCCAAATAAGCCAAGGGCCTGTGACCTGCTTGCCTCTTGGCATCTGCCAGGGAAAAAGTGGGGATGTGGGAGTTGTGTGTGACCAGACACAAAGAGGAGGTATCTGAGCTACTAGTTCCCCTCTCTTAAGTATCTCCTTTTATTACCTCTTTTCCTGAAATAGAAAATTTAAAGGAACCCTGCTACTATTTCTTGTGTGAGGAAATAAAGAGATTTTTAATACAGTGCCTGTGACTTCATGCCCCTCAGGCTGATTTCATAACTGATTTGGGGATAGAAATTGCTCTATTTCTTCCAGGTTCCAGCTGTGATTTACCATAGTGTTTGTAAGAATCAGGACTGAAAATAATTCCTTTGTGTCTTCCTCAGTATAGTATTTGTCATAGGGACCAGAAAGCATTTCTCCTCTTACCAGTCTGTGTAACACAGGTTCAGGATTGGATTAATGATTCTTGTCTGTAGTAGGTTTTGTTCCATTGCATTGGAAGTCTGCATAGAGTTTGTTGCTTTTCTGGTTTTTTCCATTCAAGGAGGAGGAAGTAGTTTGAAGGTGTTTTGGAAGAAGAGGAAGAGAGATTATCAGACATTTTAAAGAAGAGCTTTCTCACTGGTAAATCTTCACCCAGTCTTAGATATATACATTCAGATCAGAGAAATAGTCATTGAGTCATCTTCTGGCTAGTATTAGTAAGTATATATGTAGAGGTATATGTAGCAAAGATAATGCCCTGTTTTGAAATACACAAAGATGTATGGGACTCAAGGTGAACTTGTTTGAACATGCACTTTCTCTGAGCAAAGAATTAAGGTATAAAACTAAAGGGTTGATCACTGTCATATACTAGAAAGCTCAGGTACTGATTTAATCTGTTTCCATAGCAAGATTTTTTTTATTTCTTTCAAGTAGGAACATCTAAATCCTTTAGCAAGAAAATAAACTTGAGAAAATATATTGTGCAGTGCTTGTTTTGTAAGGGCTACAGTCCTGACCAGACACCTTCAGACATCAAACTGTTGCATCTCTCTAATGAGCTGTTTGATGCACGTATTGATGTGCAATCTGACTACTCCCCTCTGATGTGCAATTTCCCTTTCCTAAATTAAATAATTCAAAAGCTACTATTCCCATTACCTCTGATGTTTGCTCATGTCTTAGAGTCTGTTCATAAGTTATAAACAAATTATAGGAGTTTTATGACCACTGCCCATTAAAATGTCCTGACTTTCTCAGTGAATTCTCAGACATGTTTGCATAATAATCCATGTAACCCATGAGCATCCAAAACCATGGAGAATCTGGCAGGTTCTGTCTGTTAGAAAGGTGGAAAAAATTTAAGATCATCTGGGTCTGTGCAGGTGGATAGCATGCAGAGGTACTGCTGCCCAGTCTTTACGATAAAAGTTCATTTCAGTCTGCAAGTTTACACTTTCAGGTACTACGTCATAATTTTAAAAAGAAAGGCACTCCATTCATGCAGTGGAATAATTTTATTGCTTTACATTGGCAACATGACGCCATACTGCACAGGTTGCCTAGAGAGGTGGTGGAAGCCCCATCCTTGGAAGTTTTTAAGGCCAGGCTGGACAGGGCTCTGAACAACCTGATCTTGTGGGAGGTATCCCTGCCCATGGCAGGGGGGTTGGAACTGGGTGATCTTAAAGGTCCCTTCCAACCCTGGAAATTCTATGATTCTATGGTTGGGTCTGAGATGCTTGACCAATAAGATATGCAAAATGTGGAAAGACTGTTGGTTTTTTAATTTTAGGTTTTCTGAGTTAACTCTAAAATTAAAAATAATTTCTACTTTTTATGTTCTAAGCAATCATATATTGCTTTTCACACAGAGTAACTACCTCTTTCAAAGACTAAACATTTATTTGCTGTATCATCAAAAAACTTTTTTCAGTTACAGTATAGAAGTCCTCCTGTCCTCATTTCCTTCTGGCATTTCTCTGGTTTTTTTTTTTTTTTTTTTTTTTTTTTTTTTTTTTTTTTTTTTTTTTTTTTTTTTTTTTTTTTTTTTTTTTTTTTTTTCTCCCCTTAAATAAAAAATAAGGAAGGGCTGCACAGTTTGCAGTGTTTGAAGACTGAGCAGTCAGTTCAGCATTGAGGACCAACATGCAAAGCTCCCCAGAGCCCTCCTGGAGCATCTGGGGAAGGTGTGGGGTGTTTCTGCAGGCAGCAGTGCCATGCTGCTGCCAGTGAAGTGAGACCATGGGAAACAACTATCTAACCAGCAGGAAAGCTAACTACAGGCTGTAGCTAACAGAACTATGTGTGTAACCTGCAGGAAATTAGGATCACTGCTTAAACTGCACTGGGGAATACCTTGCATCTACTTTATACCACTATTTGCAGAAGAGCTATGGAACAGAATGAAATGCAAGAGGGTGTGTTTATATATTTAAGTTATACATAAGATACACTGTTGCATGAAATGCATTTCAGTAGTTTTCAGATACAAGAAGTTGGAGTAGTCAGATTTGTGTATATGTAAGATGGTGAGTTGAACAGCTACATATACAAACATAAAAACACCTGGTTATTGGAATTTAAATGCATGATTTATGTTTGAATTTACCAGCCAAGTTTCACATGGATGGTCAAGACCCATTGAACATGCCATGCCATTTTTATGTACAAAATGCACAGTTACTTGGAACTTTTTTCTTTTTAAGATGAGCAGCTTGCTGGCAGGATCTCATCATACTTTACTTTGGTTTCAGGTTGGATAGAGAGCACCTACTGATTTATCAGGGCTCTCAGTGCTATTCGGGCTCAGTGCTGCCATTACATGTGAGAGCAGGAGTTCAAGTCTAGCTATCCAGATTGCAAAATATGTTTGTTTGGGGTTTTTTTATGCTGAGATTAAAAAGTACTTCTCCCTGGGCTTCCTTCCCTCCCTGCCTTGTAGATACATACACACCCCTGCCTCCCATGCTGGCTTGTCTTGCCCAAAAACGTGGGGAGGCAAATCCTGCTTAGCAACTCCTCTCTTCAGAGCTCTGCCTTACCATGCAGGATGCAAGATTTTTCTCCTTAAAAACAAGCAAATCCACCCACACTTGAGGTGTTTTTTTTTTCTGGCTAGGTTGTTTTCAAACCATCAGGACAGAGATGAAGGATGGTTTGATTTATTTTCCCCCCAGCTTTTGCAGTTGTCTAGATTACTTTATTTTGTATCAGGTGAACACACAGTATTTTTTGCAACACAACTCTCTTTTGGGACAGTTTATATTCTTAAAATATCAAAGTCCTTTCAGTTCCTCACATGTTGCAGCTTCCCCTGCTTCTTCCCCACAAGTTCAAAAGCCTTTCAGATCCTTCAGGAGAGTTACCCTTTGGCCAGGAAGGGCTCTCAACTTTATACATCCCCAGGGGACCTCTTTGCTGGGAAATGAGCATCACAACTTGGCACATCAATTAAAACGGGCCACAAAGTGTCCCTTGAAGATCCCCTCTGAGCTATGACAATATCTTTGTGAGCCCAGGGCAGACCAGAGTGGGGGCAGGCACGTTCAGCATTTTAAGTGAGGGAGAATTTGCACTCAAGGTAATGGTGTCTTAAATCAAGGCCATCCACTAGATCTGCATGAGAGGCCAGGAAATCCCACTGCCTAACTTCCACTTCTATAGTGGAACAGTGCAGGGTCAGTCCTATATCTTAAGTTCAATTGTGAGTTTTGTGTTCTTCCCTGGTTCCTTACTTTATCTTTCACTCCTTTCTACTTAGCTTGAACTGTGGTTTTCATGAGATACAAATGTTTCCAAAGATTGAGATACAAGTTTCCAAACAGAATTTTTTTGTTTCCCAAGGTATTTCTAGTCTTCCTGCTGGTTGTTAACTGCTTGGTTTGGGCCTTTTGCTGTCACGGGGGGTGTCTGCTGATCCTACTGTACTTTTGGCACCATGTTCTTTAGTTACTCAAATCATAAACATTCAGATCCGTACTTCTTTGCTCCCTCCCTCCCAACTCCTGTTTACTGGGAAAAAAACACAATTAATTATGCTTGGGACTGTGTAAGACCCTTGACAAGCTGAAATTTTATTTCTTCTGGCTTCTTAAATTTCAGCTATAGTCCATCCAGTAAGATGCATAGCATGGCTTTAGTCCACGAGAAGGCAGAAGGGAAGGGATCCAGACCTCCCATTCATGGCGGTGGTTGAGTGAGATAGCTGGAGCTGGGTGTGCTGAAGATGGGCTTTGCAAAGGAGTTCAGTGCTTCAGGTTTTGCTTTAATCATAGGGTATTTGTAGACTGCTTATCACAGGAGTAAACACACCACTTCAGCTCACTGAGGAATGTGCACCAGGTTAGAGGAGCTGGAAAAACCAGCACAGGCTGAGCCCAGGATGGGGCTGATTTGCTATTGATTGAGTCGCGGAGTCCAGCCCAGGTTCTCACCCGCTTGCCTGCAACTGAAGAGATTATTATAACTTTACCTAGTTCCTCATATTTATTACAGAGCCTGTTTCTTTTTATCTTAATACAGAAGCCCTGTCTTTTCTGGGGGGTGTGTTGTGTTTTGTTTTGCTTTCATCGCTTTGACAAACACTTTTTGTGACTCTTATCTTCCCCACACCAGCCTGAACTCACTGGCGGTTTTTTTGTGGCCAGCTCCACCCTTTTCCACTTAGGGCACCAGTTGTTTGTATCTGAACTCCAGTCCTGAACCAGCCTGTTACAAAGCTTGATCTGCTCTTGCAGTGAAGGTTTTCCTCTCCACGGGCAGCTGCGTTCACAGCACAGGAGTTCAAATTAACGTCTCTTCGCTCTCAAGAGAACAAAATACCAGTTAAGTTTGGAAACTTTTCTTCAGTGGTGGTGATTCGGCTTAGAGACTCTCTGGAGGCACATTTATAAGTTGATAATAATAAGATAATAGTTGCATAGTAAGTTGAATTAGACCTTTTTTACAAATGCATTTAAAGCAGGCACATGCTTTCTTCTCTTCAAGGTTTGCGATGGTGTGGAGCACTTGTAGGTGGGCAATCTGCCGTTGTTTTCTCTATTTACAAGGAACATTTTTTCTTATTTTATTGCTTTATCTTTTGAGTAGATAAGGGCTACATGGAGAAATCAAAGGTCTACAAACAAGGAACAGCATAGATAGTCAAAATAATTATGAGCCTGAATACTCTTTAACATCCTCAGAGAGCTGACTGCCAAGGTAAAGAGATTTATACTAAAATTTTCTAGCAACATTGTTTCTCTGTGCTATGTATAGATGTGTATACATGCAAAATAGGTTATTCCAGCAAATTGGTTATTCTAGTTTTTCTGCTTATGTTGACTGAAAAGTACCAGCTGTCAACAGGTACATGCAAATATTGATTTGATTCTTAAAAGCAACAGTTTACACTGTCAGCTCAGACTCTCCTGAAAGAAAATGGGAGTGAATCAGATCTCTGGCTTCTAACTTCACTCTTGAGTTTCAGAGAGTCTTTGCAGGTCTAAATTGAAACATTTTTGCATCTAAATTGCTTGAGTTTATGATGCGTATTTTGAAGATGATTGCAAACATTTCTGGTGAAGTTTTGTGATATTAGAAAGACCATGACCTAATCATGCAACTAATGACTCTGTCAAGAAAAGATGTATCTGTACCATCCAAGGCTGTTTAATCTGGTGTAAAAGAGCTGTCTGGAGTTTAAAGAAACAAAATGTTTAGAAACATGGGAGTTTTAGAAAAAGTCTGAGCTGCCCTATATATTTTTCCTCATGAGATGTGGGGAAATTCCTGTCTTGGTGTGCAAGGCAGTGGTGTTCAGCAGGTGGATGAGGTGGGCGCAGAGCATCCTGGCACTGCCAGCTCAGGGCAGCCAGGTCAGCAGCTGGCAGCCTTGGCTGTGCAGAGAATGCTTTGGTGCATGGTGTACATGCAAAACTATGTTTTCCTCTGGTGCAACTTAGTGTAGTTCAGCTCACTGCAGTTTTGAAGAGCACAGCCTCAGCTGGCAGCAGTGGGAAGGGGAGTTTGCAGCCTGCTGTGCACTGAAGTCAGGCTCTTTGCTTGGGTGTCTGCTGCCAGGTGAATAGAAGCTGTACTCAGCATCCTCCTAGTTGTGCATCTTCTCTGAAGCATTGCTTTCCCTCCTTTCCAATAGCTGTCACGGGCTCAGTTTTTGTACTGTGGGCTGTTTCCCACACAAACTTTCAGCGGGATGCTTGGAGTGCTCTTCCAGCACAAAAAGGGAGGATGCTGGAGCTTGGCTGGGCAGGAGAGATCACTGAAGATGGAAGGGAGATCGTGCAAACAGAAAAGAACTCTCAGCTATGGCAGGGTGGGTTATCCAGGCTGCTGCTTTGCCACAGCACTAGTGCAGGCCCAGGAAAGGTGGCTGAGTCTGGAAGTGGTGAAGCTGAGCTGACAGGGCAGCTGTGTCGCCAGCAGTGTGCAGCCATGGGGTGCTGTGCTCATTTTCTTACTGTGTGCCCCATTGGAAAAAGTCACTGTTTTTATTGCATCATATCTGAAGTTTTAGTGTTTAAAACAAACCAACCAAGAAACCTAAGTGTACCGAAAGAGCTATTTAAATTCCAGAGTTGACACCTCATCTTTATTGAGCAATGCTGAGCATACAGCTGAATAACATAATTTTTCATTTATCTGACAGTACAGTTTTTCCTTTGTCAGCATTTTCTTGTTGAATGCTGCATCATTGCTAGTGGCCATTCTGAGTGAAAAATATTTGCTTTGTGCTAGAGAGGAGTATTTGTCCTCTTTTTGAAAACATCTCTCTCAAGCATGATTTTTACTTGTGGGCAATTGCAGTGCAATGCTATCTATATATTAAGTCTCATGAATTCAAGAAAAACCACACTGCTTGGTCTCTGGGTTGCAGATAGGTTTTCAGAAGTGGATTCCTGCTGCTGAATGGGTCAGGTCCCAAAACTGGGTCCTGGCATAGGAGTGGTTTAACAGGAATCAGTGTTGTACAGTGAAAACTCCAGTAAATGAAGCCATTTAATGGCTAATATTTAAGGTAAATTGTTGTCCAGAAGTGATGCCATTTGCATGAGCCCATTGGAAATTAGAAAAAGAGTATGGTTGTGTTAGCACACGTGGAATGGCTATTTAGGGGCATACAGATCCAAGTTTTAAAGGTTGGTAGCAGGGAATGAAAGGTATTGGAATATTCATGCATGGGTCATGTGCATGACACACTGAAAGCTGCAGTCTGCTACCCAGACACTGGTGTGCAGCATTGCACACCCAGGCATTGGTGTATGGATCAGTTCCATACTTTACACACTTCATCCATATCTTCACCTCTGGCTTACAGCTCATCCCAAACTTCCACATTTGCTGCTTGTCCTGGCTCTTACCTTGTTCTGCTGTTAACATTGCAGAGCAAAACTAAGTTCAGAAGAATGAAAATAGCATGATCAAGAAGCAGAATAATAAGGAATACAACCAGAAGTAAACTAAAATATCTTTCTGTCAAAAATTGCCTGAAATACATTACACTACATTTTTTTCTGTTTAGAAGTAACTTTACTCATACAGGTTTTTAAAAAAAAAAAGAAGTCTGAATATGACTAATAAGACCTTACTGTGAATGTTTTTGCAGATCCTTATTATAGTCCTTGTTGAATTGAAGTGAGAGTGATTTAATATAATACAGATAACTGTTTTTCTCCATCTCCTCCCAAGCAAATACTTCCATAAATTTTGTGAATTCTGTCTTTCTACATGGTCCCCAGGAGACTACAGATGTGCTGCTTCCTTATATTCATATTGTAAACAACAGTGAAAGAGCATTTCTGCCTTGCAGAGTGTGAAATGGCAGAGCCTTCTTGAAGGGGCCTCTGTCAGGAATATTTGAGAAGTAATCAACTATCTTGGAATGACAGAATTTGAAAATAAGTATAGCTTGTTGATACAATACATTGGGTGGTTGTCTCTGCAGTCTTAATAGGTCACAGTAACAGAAGAAGGAGGTACCATAAAACCATAATTTCCTGGTGAGCCATTAGCAGGAAAGAAGCTGGTGCTGGGATGGCTGGTGCTTGAAAGTCTGTTCTATACGTTGGTGGTTTTGTTTGGATTTTTTGTTTTGTTTTTTGTTCTTTTGAGAAGGGAGGAAACCTTCTGTATTGTGCAAAGGGCCATGGAATTATTGCTGTTGATATTTTACATTTTTTGCACTCTCAAGCAAGTTGGTAGAATATAAAGGTACTGCCACCTTTTTCTATGTACTGTGAGCTGTTTCACCACCAAAATGCTTTCTTTTAGTTATGTGAAATATTCCTGTGTCTTCTGCAGTGGAGTTGTATAAATCATGTGCATCTGAGTTTCATTCAGAGCCCCTTTGTCATGAGAGATGCTCAGATTTGGGTACTAACCAACCACAAGGATTTAAGCTATCATGAGTGATGCTAAATCATCCATTTGCTGTTTTTTCAGAGAGTGGCTTTCTGTGTATCCTCCATGTTACCCTGAGGTTCAGCAGTGCATTAAACACTCAGTGCTGCATGTGAATTTTCACTGAGAATTATGCTTTGAGTATGTGAGAAAGTGTGTACTCACTGTCCTGTGCTCTGCAAATGAGGCTCTGGGCCACTTGGAATCAATGTTCCAGATTGTTGGAAACATCTGACCTCGACCTGCCCACTGCTGTTCTGTGGAAATCATGTCAGGGCCTTGCTGCACCTTAAAGGCATCTTTTGGGGGTTAGTGAATTAATGCTCCTGAAACACTTGGATTTACAGTAATTACCTGCCCAGGAAAATCTTGTCAGATAAATAACTATTGTCATCTCAACTGAGTATGAGTAGCATGCAAAAGAGGGTGTTTTCTCCAACCTCTTGCTGTTATCCACAAAGCCTTATTTGCCTTTCTGAAAATTACCTCCCCACAAATACCTCCCATCAGTTTTCCTTACAACTCAGAGCTGATGCACTTTCCACACCTCCACTTCTTTTCTCTCAATCCCAATTATGTTTCTCTTCTTTGTTCCTTGTTTCTTCTCTCCTTTTTGGCCATCTACTCCCTTCCCCTGCTCCATAGATCTTACCTACAGCAGCCACTAAAGAGAAAAATCTGTCTGCCTTCAGGCTAGCAAGAGGCTGTTGGGCTGTTTGGGGGATGCTGTGTGCATAGTCTGGCCTCTCCCTTAAGAGATCACTGTGTAGTCAGTCCACATGAATTTTTAAAGACTTAGCTGGGGAAATCTGGCAAGTCTCAGGCACACACAGTCCTGACAGAATTACTCTGAGGAAAAGCATGGATGTCTGAAAACCTGGAAATTAAAGTGTAGTTATGGGTGCTCTGCTGCCCAACTGAGAGGCCGTATTGAGGCAGAGTCTTGAGGATGTTTTTTGAGGGCACTTTTTGGTTTTTGAGCACTTGCTCTTTTAGACTCCAAAACTGTTGATGAACAGACTATGTCATGAGAATACTGGATTTTACCCAACAAGGTGGGTGTTTTGTAGGACCGAGTTAAAATTCAGTGAAGAAATTACATTTGCCATACAAAACTATTCTCTTTTTTAATTGGGAGCAAGTACTTTGCTCAGGAAGGCAAACTGAAAGGAGCAACTCCACGCAGGGAATAGCCTGGAGTTATAAATGGAGTCAGCTGTGTGGTAAACACACCAAATGTCTTTCTGGAATGAACCAGCAAGAGCATTTGCAATACACCTCAGCTCATGTTGTGTGCAACTTTGAGTACTGCTGGTTCAGACAAAAGCTTGGAAGGTGCTGCCAAAAAATACAGAGCAGGTTAAAAAATACAACCTATAAGGCAAGTTTGAAGGAACAGAATTTACCTAGTCTAGAAATGTCAAGACTGAAGTAGTCCTAGGACAGGCATTTGTTGTGGTTAGTGGTTAATCTGTCTATCATCTAGAAGGAACAGGCTTTGTCTACAGTGCATAATGTATTAAATTTGATACTATGGAAACCTTTTTCATTATATATTCGGCAAGCGTTTATCTCTTGGGGTTGCAAACATTTTCTAGAGACAAAGAGGGAAGGGTTTTTCCCTTTGGGAGAAGGAAAGAAGTAAAGAGAAGATGACATCCTGGCCTTCCTTCTCCTTTTCACATGTCTGTGAAACTACTTGAGTATGGATGAGTTCCAGTTTTCCAGTTGTTTATAACTTTATCAAATTTGGATGGATTTTCAGAGGGATTAGAGTTAAAAAATATCTAGCACTAAAAGCAACACATCCTGATCAAATTTCAAGTACTTCTTCCAATGTATAGAGTATTCTTTAATTATTGATAATTATTATTTTTCTTTACATTTACAAAAATACATTTTATTTTGTCTTTTTCTGGGCAAACGTTATCCCTCTGTGACCAAATTCCTTCCTTCTGTCCCCCAGACTGCCAATACTTAGCATACAAAGTTTAGGACAGATGACTGAAGTTTGGCAAAGTTATAAGCAGCTTAAAACAAGGTCCAAGGGGAAGTGTCATGTAACATGAAGAACAGGCAAAGCTACCAGCCCCACCTATAATAATCTTATTTCTATCAAAGCCAGGTTTCCTTGATGATTCTCAAATGTTTCTACAGGCGTTTCGAGAAGATTTGGAATGCCTTATTCAGGAACAGATGAAGAAGGGCAATAACCCCACTGGACTGCTTGCATTACAGCAGATTGCTGAATACATTACAGCAAGCTCTTTTGCAGGTTTTTCCTCAGCTTCACTCAGTAAGTGAATTATATGTATAATCACACTTTTTTTTCCTGACTTTTTTATTATCACCAGGGTGTAGCGATGCTGGGATCTCCTCTGTCTTTGAATAAAAGTTCTGTCAGAGCTTGCTTTAGCAGTGAAGTTGTACAGTCATACAGGCCTTAACTTTCCTTTTTAGACTTTTTCCTCTCAAATTCTTTGATTTGTACAATGATATCCAAAATGTTTCACACTCGATTCTAGAATTTGCTAATAAATGCTTAGCTGAGGTAGTGAAGAAAATGTTGTGATCCATTACTATTAGCAGTTTGCCATGAGGATAAACTGAGAAGCAAAAAGCATTTAGGTTGATTATTTTTTTAGTCTTGCATAGAAATTTTTCTTAAGAAAAAAAAAAAAAAGGAAAGTGGAGAATAGCCTAGCAAACTGAATCATTACAAGAACAGCTCCCACAGTCAAAAACAGATTGTAGTATGCACTCTGTTTATAAAGATGTCATTAGGATCTTCCAGTTAGCACCCAGAACCCAAGTTCTTTCCAAGTCACGAATCACTCAAATATTAAAGTTGATTGAATATCTGTGGGTGGACATCATATGGGAACTTACAAGCCTGAAGTACAGTGGTAGATGTCAGTATTCAGCATCTTTTGAGAGATGGTCCCAAAATGCCTCTTGAGGTTTCATTTAACAAAACAAGTGGAAGAGAGCAACGAGAGAGCCCAAATAAACTCACGTCCACATTTCTGGTTGATTGGTGACACTGTGGGTCCAACTGTTGTCTCTGCTGTGTTTGCCCAGGGCCTGACAGGGTGATTAATCTCAAAGTACGTACTCCTTTTGTTGAAAAACAAGGTGATTTTTATATTTTCTGTTTGTCACTTTCACTGTAAGCAAAGGCAGAAGCTCTCAAAGGGATATCATATTCATGAAAGGGAGAAGGATATGCTTTTCTAGTCACAAGTCAAAAAGTTAAATTGATCTTTGTGATCTGTTTGTTAAGAGATGATCTCTCTGTCCAAAAGTGTAACTAATTCTAATTTCTTTATTAGGACCAAATTAAAGTGCTAAGACTGAGATACCTCTTCAAATTAGTTATACTGCTGTCAGAAGCCCAGCAGGAATGTGTTGTCCTGTATTTTTCAAAGTTATGTGTAAAAATACTTCATTAGTGGCAAATGCTCAGTTCCAGTCCTATATAGGGTTTTTAATCAGAAGAGAGAGCTCAAAATCCAAGTGGTATCTCAAAGGAAGTCTGTTTTATCTCTCTCCTGTTTGAAGAAGAGATGAGACTTAAACTGGGGGTAAGGTTCCTATTGTTTTAAAGTAACAGAGGTTCCAGTAAAGAAGTTAGAAACCCCAGCTGTGCAGTGCCAGTTTAATAACTGCTGGTACTGCTATGCCAACAACTTGCATGCTCCATTTCTGGGAGATGATGGGATAGCTAGAAATTATTTAGTTCTCCAACTGACTGTCATAACTTTTTTTTGTCTGTCTTTCAGGCCATGGAATCATTACACCCATCAATGATCTACCTGGGATAGATACTTCCTCATTTGTTAAGGGGGAAAAACTTACTCGTTGCAAGTTAGCCAGCTTATATAGATTGGCTGACTTGTTTGGGTGGGCACATTTGCCAAATGCCTACATCACAGTAAGTACTTTGAAGAATAAAAACTTTTATTGGGAATGCTACCTATTCATAGAATTAATTTTCCCCATGAATAATATAAACTCATAAATAGATCAGTAATCCATTTTCTTCCTTCTTTGCAGGTAAGAGTAAGCAAAGAACATGACCACATTCTAATCATTCCACGAGGTCTGTCCTTTTCTGAAGCTTCAGCTTCTAACTTGGTACGTGATTCACCTGCTGTAATAGCCAGCAAGGCTCACCCTGTATTCTAAAAGACTTTTGTGGCTGCTAAAGTGGACTTCTAAGCTATAATCATGCTGTTATTTGTTTTCAAATGTTTACCCACCAGATGAAAAGCTGATTAACTATTTATATACTAACATTCTTTGTCCTCAGCATTTCTTTTGGGGGTTAGCTTTGCTTTCAGCTGCCTTGTATTCAGCTTCAATGTGAAGCAGCAGAGCTTTGTTTTCTGGTCCGATGAAGCTCATTGAATATCCTCACTGTGGCAGAAACCTTTTATAACCTGACAATATGGCAATACATATGAAATTACTCTGTAGGAGTAGCATTAATAGAATCAGCTCTTATCTTTATAACTGGGAAAAAAAGCTTGAATAATTGTTTCGAGGCCCAACCAAAAGATCTGGCTTCAATTACAGACTGGCATTTAGGTAATGGTAGCTTCTAAATCACACATCTTTTGTTACAGAACTTGCCATATGTTGTTCATGTCAGTATGTGTCTGTAAAGAAACTACCTCCAAGTGGAAGGGGTATCAGACTGAGACTGATAGAATTGCACCACCAAACACAGGGAAAAAATTCAAACTTGAGAACTGGACCTTATATAGCCCTGCTGTTCTTTTTGTGGTTGGCCCTGGAATTACTGTTTTAATGTTCCCTTGATATTGAAAATTCCCTAGGCATTTAATTTCCCTTTTGGAAATTTCTCAGAGGCTGAATTTTCTTCATATTGAAAATGTAGGAAATGTTAATAACATTAATTTCTAAAAGTCAGAAACAAGGAAAGATCAGCTAGACCAAAGAGGAATATACATTGTATCAGGGTCTTAGCTTTATTTCTTCTATGGATGGACTTCAAAAACTATCAAGGGCTTGGGCAGCAGGAAGATTTATTGACACACACATTCATGGCTTCTCTTCTACTTTTTTTCATGCCCTGAGCCCTAACCATGGGGTGGAAATTTGGTACCAAGTAAGAAAAAGAGGGTTGTTTGTAGATAATGGCAATTGTTGCAAGCTTTTCAAATAATATTCCTTTGTTTGACTTTTCCAGGTTAAGGTAAACATCCTAGGAGATGTAGTTGACCAGGGAAGTACAACTTTAAGTATTGACAATGCAGGATTCAGCCCACACGTGGCCATCTACTCCACACGCCCTGATGTCAGATGTGTAATACACATACACACACCTGCAACAGCAGCTGTAAGTCTTCCTTCTACCAGAAGGAGTAAAATAAAACTGGTTTACTTTGTGAACATAGATCACCTTTCTGAATCTAAATCTCTGCTCGTAGCAGTTTTATTTTTAATGTTGACAATGCACTGGTAAAGAAAGTTATAAGGTTACTGAATAAACAGAGAAAGAGGGCTGGGCCACCACAGTGAAATGGAAAGGAATAAACTGATGTTTAGATATTATTGTACTCGGGTTGGGGAGGCTGTAAAATATGTAGTTTACACAGGGTTCATTTATAGCATCTTAGACCATACAACATGCTGTATATATCATTGTTTGCATTATGCAGCTCCATGTTTAAATGGTTTTATTAGTAGTTATGTTCAGTTTGAATAAACCTCACAATGAAAAAGTCATAGTTAACATACAAGTTAAAACTGATCTGTATAGCAATGATAAAAATATAAGAAGACTTGAAAGAATTTGTTCAACATAGAAAAATTTATATTATTTTTTATATAAATGCATGTATATATTCCTTAACTACAGATAAAAAAATTAATGGAAAACTTCTTTTCTACTAGCTTTTTGAATTTAAAAGTGTGGGAAAGAAGGAAAACCCATGAAGTGAGCTTACGCTGAGAATTAAACGTGGATAAAATTCACAAAAATTGACTTAGAGTTTGTCTCTATTCTAGCAAAGATACAAACTACATCCTGCTAAGGCTTGGGTTGTTGAAATGTCTGTTTTAAGAGTTTCATTTTTTCCTGACCATCACTACTGCATTTTCTTGAAAAAGGTTTCATCTATGAAGTGTGGCATCCTTCCCATATCACAAGAGGCTCTGATTCTGGGTGATGTTGCTTATTACAACTACCAGGGTTCTCTTGATGAACAGGAAGAGAGAATTCAGCTTCAGAAAGTTCTTGGACCCAGTTGCAAGGTATTCAGCCTCCTTCATGCTCTTCATAAATAATTTTCGTGTACTGCGACAGTTTCTACCATTTAACATTAGTGTCTTCATTTACTAGGTATTGGTCTTGAGAAACCATGGTGTGGTAGCACTAGGAGAGACACTGGAAGAGGCATTCCACTATATTTTCAATGTGCAACTGGCCTGTGAAACACAGGTGAGAAGGAATTTATCTGTGTTTGTTTTCAAACCCTTATACTGCTGACTTACAGATTACATCCCAGATGGAAAGACAAAGAAAATATTTGGGGTTGTGGAATCCAGTAATCATATGCCAGGTCGAAGTCAGAGAAATTGGAACAAAAAAGAAAACAGAAGGAATAGCACAAACACTGTATTGCTCATCCCAGAATGAGTGTTGGTGTTGTTACACTCTGAAAGGTACAGGTTTTGTTCCATGCTTTGGAGAGAGGTTCTTGCAGGGAATCTGTCAGATAATAGATTTGGTGGTACTGGCTCTGTATGGAAGAATGACTTCAGATCTCTCAACATCCATCTCCTTTATCAAAGCTGAATGTTGTGACAAGGAAAGAAACTTCTTCCTATAACCACAAACATTTGTAAAACCAAATAAACAAAAGGCCTTTGGAGCCAAGGGAGAGAGCAGAGGATTTGAGAATAACTTGGGTCCTAACATCAGTTTTGTCTTTTTTGTCTAAATTTAGTGACCTAGTGAAGCATCTAGGTGTCCTCTATAACCTGTGGAGAGAGACCACTGGAAGTGTCCTCACCTCTGCAGCTCTGAAACCCCATCCTCAGAAACTTTGTCACTTTGCTCTTACTTGTTCCCCAGTGATCCCCTTCCTCCCTTTCCTTACCATTCATTTTTAATTCAATTACTTATTTATTTTGCAATGGATATAAAAATGAAAAATTTTTTTAGTCTCATGATACAGAAAGACCATATTAATGTGCCTGAAAGCTAGTGTTTGAGTCTACTCCTTTTAAGGTGTGATTATTAGCAGATTTTATTATCCTCTCCATAAGAATCACTTGCTATATATTTTAATACATTTCTGCACAGTGGAAAGCTGGCCTGAGAAGCAGCTGCAGCATGTGTTCAAGTGTTTCAGTGATCTGGTGAATTCAGAAAAGCAAAGAATCCAAAAGTTTTTTCCACAAATGAAATATTCTTGATGTCTCTAGGTTCACGCATTAGCTGGAGCAGGTGGAATAGACAATCTCCTACTACTGGATCTGCAGAAGTTCAAGCCTTCCACACATGCTGTGGCAGCAAGTGGAGGAGGTGGAGTTAATATGGCTTCACAACAAAAATGGAAAGTTGGGGAGCAAGAATTTGAAGCGCTAATGCGGATGCTGGACAACCTGGTGAGAGCACGTTGGCAGTGTTGTCTGTGTAGTTTCTGCAAGTTTCTGAGTGTTGGATTAGTTTCTGTAAAGCAAATTATTTTTCCTGGCTTCTTTGTGAGTTTGAAAATGATCATGGAATAACTTCTGTAGCATATCCAATCTCTTCTGCTTGGTTTAATTTTCGTTATGTCAGTGTGTCTGACAGTCTCAATAAAAATTTATAATATTTCAAACTTAAAATTTGTCCAACTCATCTCGGAAACAAACTTGTTTTTTATAGTTGCTTAGTAGTAAAAAAATGTACTTTATTTTCCACCCAGTAAATAGACATAGCAGATTCCTTCTGTATTTTGTTATTAACCCTAACATTAGGAAATAAGGTGATAATTTATTATTTGTTTGAAATGTCTGTTTCACCGAACTATGAATTCTGGAATGGCCTTCAGTAAAAACAGAGTGAGGAATGGGGGAGTGTCATGAACCAGGACGTGCTGTTGTGCAAGACACAAATGTCCTCATGAACACTACCTGGGTCATAACCTGAGGAGGGGGTCATTGGGTGGTCACACGTCAGAAAGGTGGGAGGAGGATGAAGTGTGGGTGAGGTCCTGTCCAGCTGCTCCTGTGCTGTACTGGGTCTCTTGGATGTTCATAGTATGGACATGATGGACACCACCACTGGCCTGTTCCCTGAAGAGCTCAGTGGAATAGTCTAATGCATATAGAACAGTGCAAAACTTCCATGACTTCTTTGTACACCTTTTTTTTTATTTATTTTTTAAATTTTTAAAATTTATTTATTTTATTTAAACATTTTTTTTCTTTTTTTTTCCTCTGCATAGGGATACAGAACTGGCTATGCCTATAGGCAACCTCTAGTCAGAGAAAAACCCAGACACAAGAGCGACGTTGAGATCCCAGCCACTGTGACTGCATTTTCCTTTGAAGATGATACAGTTCCACTTTCCCCCCTGAAATTCCTGGCGCAGAGGCAACAGAGGGAAAAGACAAGATGGCTGAACTCTCCAAACACATACTTGAAAGTTAATGTGCCTGAGGAGTCCTGGAATGGAGAAGCCAGTCCCAGGACTAAGATCACGGTAGGTAGATACTTTAAGCAGTCACTTAGTTTTTGCACTACTTGAAAGTAAATTGTGCATGTTTTATCTCAGGAAGTCTTTAACATGATTATCAAATAAACTTATCAAGCAAATAAGTTGATCAAACAAAAAGTAGACTGTGGGGAGAGTTAATGACATGAGAATTAAGAGCCCCCTTTTTGGGGAAGGCCAGAATTAGCACTTTGGGAAAGTAACAGTTATAATAAAATGTAACAATTATTTCCCCTTTGTTATAAACTCTTCCTGAAGTAGAAAAGAGTTTTGCTATGGTATCTATTTGTGGTATGAATTATCCACCAAACATAGGAAGGTTTTAAATCACCCATGGGTGGTTCTCTTTTGGGAGGGAGACACGAGCTCTCTCTCTGAGCTCCTCTCTCAGCCTCAAATGCCTCTTTCCTGTTTGTAAGCCTGCTGAAAACAGGTTTTGAAAAGTCTGTTCATGCTGCTACTGCTAACGATGATCAAGAGTTCCTCCTCCAGCTCACCAAGATGCTTCCACTGTGTTTCCAGTTTGGAGAGAGGTGGCTGGAGGGACTGAATCGTATTGTCTGCTGTCAGACTACAACTGTGAAAGCATCAGCTCCTCCTGCTGGCAGGCTAGCGAGTTTCTAAACTTAAGCTGGGGAGAAGCACCCTCAGCAACTGCTTACAAAGGAAAAAAACTACAGACAAAATGTGGGTTTAGTAGAGGTGGTAACATGAGCAAGGCTCTTGAGCTGGTGGATCTGTATGTCAGTTACCAGGAAGTATGATCCTCCCTAAATAGAACTCCAGTAGTACACAGTACTGCATTTTTCAGGCAAGTATTTCAGTGTTTACAAAAAGTAATCCTGATGATGCATGCTCAAGGCAACTTAAATCCTCTTGAACAAACATTACAATTTGTAAGGAGTTGAGATTATTTTGTGGGTGTCATGTGGAACTGAAAATAAAGTCAGAAAGTCCTTTCTTTATACCTCTTATTTAACAATAAGGCACCAATGAGAAGTGTTCCTCCCATTCATTCTGTGGCTTTTAGCTTCTTTTCTTTTTTTCTTTAAGTGGATGAAAGCTGATGACTCCTCCAAGACTAGTGGAGGAACACCAATCAAAATTGAAGATCCAAACCAATTCGTTCCTCTAAACACAAACCCAAGTGAAGTGTTGGAAAAGCGAAATAAGGTAAAAGGAGTGTAATGAGGAAAATTGCATTTCCAAATAAAATGATATATTAAAGTATCCTTCCAGGCAGCACTAAAATTAGTATTTTCAAGTATTACCATGAAGTTACTAAGAAGTTTATCACATTGTATATGATTTTTAGCACTGAAAAATATGTATTTAAATACATGATATTACATGAAGTCTGTAGATGCATATACAATATATATACATTTTGAATGCAATATTTTGATGAAGGGTGAGTATTAATTATGGAAATTAAAGATTGGAAATGGTAGTCCTTGCTATTTAGCTTTATATTTAATTGATAATTAGGTGTCAACATGAACCCAATTGCTGTGCTTCATCTACAGCATGATTCAGTCTCGAGTGGTAACTTCACTCTGTTCTGCATTAATTCCCTAGCACTTCTTAAGCTGGAGTTTCTGTGGTCTGGGCCTCTTCCTATTTTTTTTTTTTTTTAAAAGAAGAAAATGAGATGTTACTGTTGGACCTCTGTAAACACAAATATCTTACTGCTTTTCCCTTCCAACACATACGACGCTGGCTGTCAGACTGACCAAATACTCCACCCTAGCCATAACTCTGTGAACAGGCACTTTCCACTTGATTACATACTACATATTTTTTTCTTTCTTGGAAAGCATTATATCACTATCCATGGGGACTGAACTGGAGTCAGAAGGAGCAACTCCCTTCCTTAGAACTGGGAAGGCACCCTCTAATCATCTAGAGATTAGTAATTCAAGTCCCAGACAATGATTTTTAATTTCATGCATGTCACTGTCTCATTAGATAGTTTATTCCTATTTTTCTGCTGTAGAATTTGTTTTATATGATCTGTATTTGCATTTATATCTCATCTGTCATCTCTTAAACACTGCCAGTGTGAAGCTAGGACTGTTGGCTTGGGGAAAATTATGAGGTGATCACAGAAGGAAAAACTTTACCAACCTTTGTGATCACAGAGACCTCTGCAATAGCCTAACATGAGTCATTTACTTGGTAGGGGTGGAGAGGACATGTTCAGAGACTGACTATTCCTTGGGGTTTATTTGTAAATACTGTCTTGCATGAAGTGCAGGAGCTGGGACTAGGGAGGATATTTGGGAATATTGAAAGAGCTAAGGAACATACGTAGTGCATTCAGAGGTGGATCTTTATTTTTAGGTGCAGCAGCATAGAGCTTGACCTTCCAGTCATTTACTGCTGCTGTGCTACTGGCTTTGCAAAGCTGGTGAGCATAGTATCTGTTGAGGGGAAATACCTGTTTCTAAAAAAAAACAACAACTGTGTTTTCTCTAGATAAGGGAGCAAAACCGCTACGACCTGAAGACAGCAGGACCCCAGTCTCAGCTGCTCGCTGGGATTGTTGTGGATAAAAAGCCCAGTCCAGTGAGTAGCACAAAATTAATGGATTTACAGACATTTGGGTTGTTTGGCTGCCTGTCTTTAAAACTGATTCTTTTAATGCCAGATTTTGGATACGTGTTACATTTTGTTCATGTTTCATTTCAGAGGTTTAAAATGCTAGTTTCAAATGGAGATGTGAATGATAAGTTTGCCTGCCACTGAAGTTAATGAATTAGGTCCCCTGTCTAAGAGCATTTAAGCTAAAGATTGATGGAATGGTGCAAAAAATAATCTTTTCATCATTTTGAACTGCTGATAAAGGAGATGATTGAGGCCCTGAAATAACTGAATTTAAAAGGTGGAGTGGGAGGGTGTAGAGAACAGCCTTCATTAGAAACAGGCATCTTATTGGGAAAGTTTCCAGCTTACCTGTCCACACTAATTTTTTCTTGAATTGAATATACTTATTTTGAAACAGTACAAATATCACTGATGAAGTTATCTAACAAACTGTGATGGTTTGTAATTCGAATTCTGTAGTTCTAAGAGTTTCCAACCATCTGTGCCTTAGTATTCAGATGCCTTAGTATCTGTGCCTATTTCCTCCTTTTGGTTTCCAATATTCATTTGAGGTAACACTGAATTTGCATATTTATTTCAGGCAAGAAGAATATTTTCCAAATTAACTTTCTTTCAACATGAGAATAATTTTAATTTTGCCTCTGTAAGACTCATCTCAGAAGAGCTCTTCCAGTTAGACTCCTAAACAGGAGAATGAACACAGTTACTTTCCAAAAAAAAATTCTTAGTGCCTGGGGCATTTGCAGAAAATATGGGAAAGCTTATTTTTTAATCCCTGTTTTTAAAGGACTTGACTTTTCTGAACAACGTACTAGTCCCTTGTCACCAAATGCTGGGAACAAAAAAAGAGGCACTGACCATCTATATCTTGTTCATTAGCTTCTAGTTTTTCAAGTGTTAAATTTTGTGGTTTTCTCTTTCCAAGCCAATGCAATTTGAAGATGATGAACATGCACCACCAGCACCACCCAACCCCTTCAGCCATCTCACAGAAAAGGAACTGGAAGAGTACAAGAAAACAGTAGAGCGCAAGCAGCAAGGGTTGGAAGGTCAGTGATGTGTTTTTAAAGGTTGGGGGTTATATTTTTATGATGAGTTCATTTTCAGTTTGAAAATACCTACTGTAAAAATGTATACATGTTAATTATTAGCATATACTGTTGGCAGGTACTTCAGAACTAATCATTCCTTGGGATGGTAGAATTTTTTGTTAAATATTGTGGCGTGGTTTTTTTTTGGCTAGTGCTAAAATTATAGCAATGAAAGTTTTGCAAACAAATGGCGTTGAAAAAAATGCACTTTAACATAATGACTGTTTTGTCAGAATCATAGAATAACTTGGGTTGGAAGAGCCCATGAATGTCATCTTAGTTCCAATTCACTACTAAAAGTTGATGTGAAAGTTAAATCAAGTTGTTTAGGTCTGTGCTCAGCTGAGCAGAAGTTAATGAGACATTTGGCCTTGGATTCTTCATCTTTCCTCTGTTGTCCCAATGTGCAAAGCTCATCTACTTTCTCTTTTTACATCTTCTTCCAATAGTGCTATCCCATAGGGAATTACTAATTCAGTGTTGTCATGTTGTTTGGTTTTTTGGTAACAATAACACTTACTATGCATTCCTCTTCACTAATTTTGTGTAATAAAACAATTTTGCTGTATATCACTTTCAGGGCATAGCATAATGGCTTACTATAACAGCAAATGGTGAATTACTGCTGGATAAAGCCATAGGGCATGCTACTTAGAATGCAACCCTGCCACCCTTTTTAATGCTTTCTATTACAGAACTAATATATAATGATTGTTAGCAGATATAATGTGCAAACTATAATTTTGTAGAGTTTAAACTGTGTATTGTGGCTTCTTGGTGTTGTCAGCATGAGCAACACAATGCTAACAGAGCTGTAAACCATGTTGTGCTAGCTCTGACATTCTTGCTTGGTTTTTACCTTTGCACTGCTACTAATTCCAATCTTGTCCTGCAGATGCTGAACAGGAATTATTCTCAGATGACGCTTCATCTGTCTCACAAATTCAGTCACAAACTCAATCCCCGCAAAATGTCCCAGAAAAATTAGAAGGTATTCCATGCAATTTCTGTACAATCAGTGGCTCTGATAACCTGAGTCATCCACTCTTCTGTTGGATGCTTAAACTTGCATGAAGTCAACTGAGCCAAAAAGAGTCCTCTTTTACCAAATCTGGGTGGGACTCCATCTTTCTCCCAATCTTTTCTAAATACATAATTCTCACAAACAGAACACAGTGCAGGACATAACTGAAACTTAGATATTAATAAAGTGGAGGAAATATCTATTACATTTTTGTTTTACTGAAAGTGTTAGGGTTTTTTACCAGAGACTTTTCCAACTGTCTTAAGAAGGCATTTTTAAAGCTATGGAGTGGCTCCATTTTCATAAATCAGTCTCTTGCAGTAAAGTGTAATTTTGAGTATGCTTGAGACTGTACACTTACATGCCATGTAGGCTGTACTTGTATATACTGTATGGAGCTTAAGCTGTGCATGTACCTGGCAGAGATAAGATTAGCTTTTTCAGTGTATTTTGCTTTAATGACATTTTTACAGTACTGCCTGCTTACAACAAAGGGAAAAAAACCCACATTTTAGCACTTTGGGATTAATTTTTTGGATCACAGACTTCCATACTGTTGGGGTTTTTTTTGCATGACAACATACATAAGTAATTGCAAAATTGTCTGTTCTTTCAGAAAATCATGAAGATCTTTATACACAGAATGCTAACCTAATATCTGTGGAGTTGCCAGTTGTGGTGGTGAATGGCAAGGAAGATGCACACGATGTGGAAGAAGATCTCACCAAGAGGGTCAGTCAGTTAACCACGAGTACTATGGAGAGTGTAGAGATTACAATTAAAAGCTCTGAAAAGATAGAAGAGACCCTTTCCCCTGAAGGGTCACCTTCCAAATCCCCATCAAAGAAGAAGAAGAAATTCCGCACCCCGTCGTTCCTGAAAAAGAGTAAAAAGAAGGAGAAAGTGGAAGTGTAAGTGCAGTTCTGTGGTCATTGCACATTTTTAAACATTTAAGTTGACCATTAACAGCGTAGTGTTAGGGGTGTGCAGTAACTGGACTTTTAACCTAAACAAAAAGGAACTGGAAGAGGTTTTGCTTTAAAAAAACCAAATAAACAAACAAAAAAAAAACAACAAACAAACTGTCATATTAATTGAAAATTAATTCATCTCACTTAACTGTGTCCAAAATTGCTATGAGGGTTGGAAACATTCATTAGTTTCATGTAGAACTACACTGGCAGGTGCTCGATTACCATCATAGCAAGATCAAATGCCATCACAGTATGCAGCAGCAAGTTCTGCTTGGAGTATTTTGCAGACCTTGAAATTTTCAGTACAGTTGAAGTCTTTATTAAAGTTACTGTTGAGTGATCATGTGACTTTTTAAAACTGCTGTTTCATTTGGTGACCAGATCATACATTTTTGTATTGTGATTTTGATCATATAATTTATGTTTCTGTACCCCTGTTTGAGTGGGTGCATATTAACAGCACACCTTTAAATCTTTTTTAAGATTAGATCATATAGAATTATTATACACTGGCACATAATATTAGGGGTAAAACTGTGTAAGAGAAAGTTTATTTGGAATTATACAAAATGTCTAAGGAATTCCATTCTTCAATAACTTTTTTGCCAAATATTTCATTTTAGTGAAATATAATTTTTGAAGACTTCTTTTTTATTCTATCAGTTGGGGGAGGGAACCCTTATTTTTCAAGAAAGGGGATTTTATACACGGAACATTGATAATTTAGTTTAACTGGCAGAACAAAAAGGAGATTTTATATGTTCAAATGTTTGTATACCATTCAGTATAAAGGTATTATAAGCATGTGAACCAAGCATTTAATAGTAGAGTGTATTTAAGAATGCTTGGTTTAGAGTATACTTAAATATAATTCAGGAATCCAGGGACCTAAAGAGCAAAGGGTAAAAGCGTATGAAATTGAACTGGATTCATGTTTTAAATTTACTTATGAGGTTTTTTTTTCTTTTGTGATAGTGCTAATTAATGAAGAAAAATAATCTCATAACATAACCAAATGAAGGAAACAAAACTGTTAAAAGGGAAAGTGAAATAGTAAGAAAATAGGAGGAGACAAAGAAAGTAAAAGTTTGGTGATTATTTTTTTTAAATATATGATATGGATTGTGGGATATTTTTATTAAATCAGCAAAGTGACATTTCCATATTAGATGTTCTACATTATTTGTATGGATTCATACAGAGTGCAACACTTTGGTTTTTTCTTTGCTTTCATTTGAATCGTAAAAGGGTCTCGTGAGTCTGTGTTGTCCTTTGGATGAACCCAGAGAAAATCAGAGCCTAGTGCCATGGGTAAGGGTGGTGCTGCCACTTTACTCATTTTTACTGATAGTGTCATTTTAGTACTTTTACTGTATTGTAAATACAAACTAAACATAGAAATTAACATAGGGTTTTCTTCGCTGTGTCAGATTGTCTGTAAATCAGTCATCGCAATAGGAAGTACATTTTAAAGATCCATGTGATTCACAAATTGCCAGTTGAAATATTATACAATATATAATTGTTAAATATGGCTGGAGAGTGGTTTGGCATGCAAAAATGTTGATTATAGCATGTTTGGGGGCTGGTGGTTAGCTTCGACTGTGTAAGTGTGATAATGCGATGTTGGAATGGATCCTGGAAACAATTTTCTAGCTCTCACTAAATACTGGAATCAGTGTTTTTAATCATAGTGAAAACTTTCAGTTGCTTACTTTGTTTTTTATGTTCTACATTGTTTGTGTTGTATTACAACATATGTAGAAACAGTAACCTGTGAACTACGCTTTTCATAACTTTTTTAAAAATATATCTAAATGAATGCAATGTGCATAAATATTTTTTAAAATGCAACCGTGAACTATTTGCACCTTTTGCTAATGCCTCTATTTACTTGCTTTGGCATAAAGAATGAGCCAGCCAACTCTTGTGTCCTGTGGAAAATATATAAATGTTACCTGAAATTGCTCATAGATGTAATGCTAATTAATGTTAAATCACAAATAAACAGTATTTTAAATAGATGTGTTTTGTTCAGCAGCCTTGTGTTTATACAGTGCTCTTTTATCTCTCTCGCTTGTAGCAAAAAGATGCTTTGATTATGCACATAACTTCTCAAGAATTTATTCTGAAGATGGCTTCTTGCTTGTGCTTCTTCTGAAAGCTATGCAAGAGTCTGATTTTACCAGAGAAAAGTTCTTTTGTCTCTCAGATCCTGGAGATGGAAGAGGATGGTCCTGCGGTGAAGTGTTGCGGCGTTGTCAGGCAGTTTGAATCCCAGTTGAGTTTGTGCTGCAGGCTGCCCTCTCCCAGAGGGATCCTTCTCCATCTTCTTGGTCTGCCTCTTCTACTCTGCAGCATGGGTTTATGTATGACAGCATGAGACATAGGACTCAAGTGGTTTAAGTGCTGTGTAAGTACTGAGCAGGGAAATTGCTTGTGGAAATTACAATTTTTTTTTTCATTTTACTAGTGAAAACATAGGGCTTTTTTGTAGGGAAGATTTTTATTGCAAAGTTATTTGAAGACATCCGTATCATGCCCTGCCAGCAAATGGTATGCCTCTGAGTCTCTGAAGTTAGAGTGTTATGTTTTTATAGCTATATCAACTCCATGAGATATCTTTAAGGACTTCAGCAAATGTTTATCTTCATTGTCCGTCCACAAATCAGCCTTTTGTTTCTGTTTACAGGAAAGTCAAAATCCAGCCCTCCAAGTCTGGTGACAGTTTCGTGAACTCAGTCCCTGTGTGGGAGGATAATTTTGGTTCAGCATTTCAAATAAATCTTAACCAAGATTCCAGTAACTTTCTTACTATCATTTGTCTCCAGGAGCATCTAGAGTCTGCTTAGTGTTGCTGTAAGACGAAAGAGGACACTATATGCACATGGAGGGGCTTACACTGTAAGGCTAAGTGCATCTGTAGTTTTCTTCTTTGGAATCTCTTTATTCCCAAGAGTGGATGAACCACAACAGACCCTTCCTTTTCACTTAGATCTTTTTCTTTCATGGTGTTGCAAGAAGAATACGAGAATCTGCAAGCCAAAGCCTGGAAATAAAGTAGATGTTCATAACAGGAATAACATACATTAAGGCTTAAAAATCTTGGGATGTTGAGCTTCAAAGGGGATCTTTGACACAATAGGGAATAATCATTACCATTAGGATGCTTAACCTGAGAAAGAGCAATATAGAGAAGAAGCCATGTATGCTATAAGGAATTACATCCAAGCTACCACCTAAGAACCTTATAAAGAAGAAAACAACAAACAAACCACTTCTGTCTGTGTATGGCCATCTGAAAATCTGTGTTGTAGTCCAGGTGATCACTTGTTGAATTCTTTCACAGACTCTCACCTGTTCTGGACATGATTGTTATAGAGAAAAACAGATTTTGTTTCATTTCCAAAAACTGCATAGCAAGGTATACTTTAGATCAGGCTTTAGATGCTGCGAGGAGATGGGGTGATGTCATGGGGAAGGCTGTAGGAGGACATTTTGACCAATATTTTCCTGCCTTTCTAGTTGAGCACGTAGCATAGATTGTTGTTGTTTTCTCATGCTCAGTTGTTGAGGATTTTTTTATTTTCTGCGTGTCCAGTTTGAGTTTTCACTGTTTCAGCCTGTGGAAACAGCCCAAATATGATGTAATGCAAAGTAGCCAAGGACAGGGAGAAAGGGCCACTGTGTCCCAGACTGGGCACATGGGTCTGATAGAAAAACGTGACGTGAGCACTGATATTCCTCCTCTCCCCTCCTGCAAATTGGCAGGGAAATGCATCCCCTAGCCCACGGGATCCAGGTTGTTCAATGAGGTGGAGGACTCATTGAGAAGCACTAATTAGAGTGTGCCTGGTGATGTGTGTGCAGGCAGCAGGGGCACAGGCAGCCTGTCTGGGGACATCACCTTGTGCACGGCTCAGACAGTGCAAGCAGCCTGGCAGGGAAGGCTGGGAGGGTGTTCAGTGGTGACGGGTGCTTCTGACATTTATCTGTCACAGAGCCTGTAAAAATTCCTTTTTTTAGAGACTTGCAGATTGCCTGAACTTGCACAGACCCTTAGAGAAGCAGTAGAAAGCACATCCTCAATACAAAGGTTGCTCAGCCCTTTGCAGAATTTCTAATCTCAGTTGCAAAGCCAGCAGCAATTTAAGAGAAAAGCAATTTAAGAGAAAAGATTTGCCAGAATGTCATGTGGAGAAACTTGTGTATTTCTACAGCCTCGTTCTTCAGAAGGGTTTGATTCTATTAGCTTTACATTTTGCACACTCAGCCAGGACGTGCAAATACATCCAAGCTGTTGTCACTTGGACCAGCACACAGCATGGCAAGTTTCAATCAAGTTTGATCAACTGGTAAGTAAACAAAACTGGCAAAAAGCTGGATGATGTGGACCGGAGGGCAAAGCTGCACCCAGCATATGCCTCCAGCCCTGTTTGTGCAGCCCAACTCTGGTATTGCCCACACAGGTATTTAATTCTTTAACCACAGCACTACCTCAGCAGTCGTGGGAGCTACATAGGGGAATTATGCTGAGCCAGGGGGAGGAAATATTTCCTTGGATGAGTTCTCAAAGTCCCTTTATGACTGACTGCACCTTTCTTCGCTCTGTGTCTGCAGGGAGCAATGCAAATTGGAGAGTTCACACTCTGAAGTTGTGGTTGGGAGTCCCAAAGTCAAACGCAGCCTCTGAGAGGTGAAAATCCTTTAGGTGGCCTTTAGGTGGCATCAAACTTTTACGTTTGCTGCTGCCTTTCCCTGCATTTGGAAAGCCAGTAAGAGCTTTCAAAGAAAGTATTTTGGTGGAGATTTTGAGGGCTTTATTCCAGTTCCAGGGCAGACAGATGAAAGCAGACATCTGTCTGTCAGAGTCATTTTCTTTATTGATTCATTTCAAAATCCAGCACTGGAGCAGGCTGTGTCTGGGAGACAAGGCTCCTCCACTCCCCTCAGTCCTTTTGCAACTAGCTAAGAGTGTTGTTTGGTTTTTGTTTGTTTGGGTTTTTAATTTGTGAATTCACTCCATTGAGCAGAAGAATATCCTTATGTTCGATGGTTTCTCTCTAGCAACCTTACCCACTGGCCAGAGGGATCTCTGTGTTTCTGGATGTGCAGAAGTGCCAGGAGACCCCAGTGGGAGGTGTGCAGGGAGGAGAGGACTGAGAAGCCACAGAGCTCCAGATGTCCTGGGGTCAGGGCAGAGTTTTGCTGCTCTCCCCCTCAGGTAACCTGTGGGTGCATCAATGGAGAACCAGAAGCCACAGCAGCTGTGTCTCTAGGAAGCTCCACATTGTACGAAGGTATTTAAAAATACTAGAAAAACCTCCTCCTTTGGAAGTTCAACAGTTTGGAGGGTTGTGGTAAATTGTCATCTCTCTTTAAAAGGGACTGGCCACCCATTTGTGTCTGCTTGCTCTTCAGCAGATAAATTCTGCCAAAGGCACACCTGGCATCTTGTTCTAAACTGAGCTTCACATTGTTGTAGGCTGAGGGCAGGGTCTCAGGAAGCATCACTCCGTGCTCACCTTCCTCTTGGGCTTTTCTCCAGGTGTCCTCCCTTTGCCTGTATGGGAAACGTACTGGGAAAGTCGGGCATTCTCTCTGCTTTGCTTCTTTTTAGTCAAATTTGCTTCTGTATTAGTCAAATTTGGTAAGTGAAAGACTTGACTGTGCTGTTAACTGCTGAGGATGGAAAATCAGAGAGAAGGGAAGCAAGGGGTAGTGGTGGATATAGATACATTATTATATTTTCAAATATATATTATAGATGTATAATACAGTCATCATGTTACCTACTGTTATACCTCTCATATATGGTGGGCAAAGGGGCAGGTACTCTTTCAGTCTCCAAGAGAGAAAAATACATGTTTGGCTTTTTGAGAGTGGAAGGTGTTGTCTGTGTGTTTCTTATTTGGGATCTGCCTGTGAATGAGGCACATGAAGGAAAAATGATGGCTGGAAGCACTTGTAGCATGTGTTTAGCAGAACTTGCTTTTCAGACTGTCTTGCCTGACTTTTCTAATTTCTCTTTCCTACCCCTGGTTAACGTTTGCACTGGATTGAACTTGGGGAGAGAAAACCAAAGGCTTTGGCTCACAAGAAACAGATGCAGATGTTTTCCCCTCTAGGATTTTATGCTTAGGTGTGACATCAGTGCATCTGTATCATGCAGGTTCTCAGCTTGAAGCTTTAAATCAAGCTGTGCCATGGGCTGAAGAGGGAAAATACAGAGTGTTATCCCAGCAGAGCCCCAGGTGATGTTTCATGCAGGGTCTGACCGTGCGACAGGGTAAGTGCCCAGGGTCACTGTCACAGCCTGTGAGAATGTGTAACCTGGAGCTGGTGCACACTTGCCAGGTCAGTGGGCAGAGGCAGCAGGAGGTGAAGGCTCCATTCACCACCCCCCTATCTGCATCTCCTCCTCTCTCTCCTGGTGAAGCTCTGGTCAGTGTAAGGGGAGCATTGCTCGGGGGTCCAACCCAGGTGAGTAGAGAATCTGCCCCTCTTGGCATTACATCTGTTTGGTCACCCCAGAAGCAAGCCAAGCCCACCCTGCTCCCCACCCTTATGCCCACCCTGATGCCCACCTTGCTCCACCAGCTCTGCTGAGCTGGCTGGCAGGGGACACATGTTGGCTCTGATGGATTGATGGGAACTGGGGACAAATCCTGCTGCCTGGCCTAGTGGGGGCCCCAACACCAATGCTGTGGGGCTGCTCTCTGCTGTTTGATGCCTCCTTTTTCCTCCTGTCCTCTCTAACCAAAGACATTAAGTGAAAAACTTTTCTTTTTCAGTTGTGTAAGAACGGCTGCACAGCAACACTGTAAAAAGGGGTGGTGGTGGTGGTGGGGAAATCAATCAGGGACTGAATTGGCTGCTGTCATGCACACAAAAGGTTCCCACCACACTTGTGCAGGACTGGTGCTTCCTCTGCAAGTGTCTCCTCAGACTGGCTGTGCTTCATTTTCTCATTGTTAAGATGCTGCCAGAGTTTCTGCAGGGGGGGTTGTGAATCAAATGCCAGAGTTGCAGCCCATGGCTGGCACTCAGGACTGGACCTTGAACATTCTCTGCCAGCCCAGCAGAGACAGGGTGTTTGCACCATGGAGCTGAGTGCTGAGCTCTGCTTTCACTGGGTGGAGAAGCTCTTCCTTCAGGCTCATTTTTTTACTCTTAAATTTAAATTTTGCCAGAGATATGGCAGTGGTGGGCACTGAGTGACATTTCACTGAACTTCCTGGGGAGACTTTGTTATGGAGGACTTTGGGACCAGGGAAATGGACGTGTTGGCTTTGGGTGTTCTCCAGGGATGAGCAACTCCCCTGGAACTACCACAGTTGGTTGTGGGCTGCCATTGCCACACGGGGAAGGGGATGTCCCCTCCTGGCTTTGTGTCCTTGTGTCCCCACGTTTGGAGGGAGTGGTCATGTCAATCCCAGGTGGCATCATGGAGGCAAGGGGAGAGTGGCTGATGTGAGAGATTTCATCCCAGCTGTGTCAGAGCTTCCTGGCCCATCACTGGCCAGAGGAGTCAGGTGCTGCTGAAGGTCATTCCCATGGCTCCATGTCTCTCCAGGGGGAGATATCCAGTACTCAGCAGTGCTGGAGGATCCTGCACCTTTCTGCCTCACCAGCTTCATTGTCCTAACTTCCAGGCACCTTTCCTTTTGCATTTGCAGCTGTAGCTTGGTGTGACCCCATGTCTCTGCGCCCTGCTGGAGCTTTTGTGGATTTTTAATATGCAAATGTTATTTTCAAAAACTAAACTTTGTGCTCCAGGTTGTCAAGACAGCGAGTAGCTAAGCTCTGTCAGGAATAACTGAAGTGCTCTGGGGTGGTGGCACTGCCCTGGGCACAGCTCTGTCTGATGCCTGGCAGACGCTGGCAGCTGGTGCTGGGTTTGATCTTTGGCACGTCAGCTGCTGGCTGCTCTCTGACCTCTTCGCCAGGCAGGGCACTCATCCTTCTCCTCCCAAAGGTATAGAAGGTTCAAACACTGTCTAAAATGAGGTGCTTGAATTAACAGCCTGATTTTTCTCCAAGGGCTGAGCATGCAGAAGAGAGCTACAGAAGAGCAGGATGCTCGGTCAGCCCTGGGCTTCGTCCATCAAGGACAAAATAACCCCTCCAGGGGTTTGCTTTGCAGAGGGCTCAGCACCAGGGGGCTGAGCTGCAGGGGGAGAAAAGCAGCCCCCAAACCCATCAGCATGGCAATGGGCTGTTCCACCTGAGAACCCCATGGGGATCGAGTTTCCCAGTGAACATCCTGGCAGTGGAGCCATTTCCCTCTTCTCCATGCCCCCACGGAGATGAATGGTTTTCTGTGTCCAGGGTGTTGAGGGCAGCTAATTAACCCTTAATGAACGTGTCTTAGTGTTAAGGGTCTCTGAGTGCCAGTGGTGGTGCAGGGACCTGCCCCTGTGTCTCACAAGCTGGTGCTGGATGCAATGACATCAGGACTTCGAGTCCCGATGGCCACACGGTGGGATAAAGCAGCTGGTGGGATGTCACCTCCTTCCTTTTCCCTCTGTCCTAACAGCTGAATAACAACAGATGGTCTACAGACTTTCAAAACTTCATTAAAGTTGTGTGAGCTCAGCCTGTGCCTGCCTGTGAGGTAGCTTGCTTTTAAAACACTTCTTATAAATCGTAGCTGTAACCCGAGGTGGTGGGGCGGCCTGGCCTTGCCATAGCACCATTGCCTGTGTGTTGGTGGCCATCACTGTGCTGCTCCTGCAGGCTCCTTGGGTGTGAAACCCTGCTCCCTTGGACAACAAAGCCCAAACATCAAACTTGTGTAAAAAATTGCAGCCAGGGCCATGAGAAAACTGGAAAATAAATGCGTTTAGTACGTTCATTGCAGATGCAATGGCATGGTGTCTCCCCCTCAGCCAGACCAGGCACAAAGACTAATTCTTGCCCTTCTCACACTAAAAACCTTCAGCCTGGAGCCCAGAAGGGTGATGAAATGGAGGATGTTTTCCATGCTGCTCCTTGTATACCATCTGCCAGAGTATGGGGTGGAGGTGGGAAGGTGATGGCAGCTCGTGAGCCTTTATCAGGCTTGGTTATCTGACAGCATCTCAGGGCTCTGCAGCACGAGCGACCCATGCAGAGCCACCTGTGGGCAAAACAAGAGCCTGGTGGGGTGGATGAACACAGCTCAGACTCTGCTTTGCCCCCTGGGCAGGGGGTGTGGATGTGTACCTGGGCAGGTGCTCCAAAGGACCAAAGACCTTCCTGAATTACATCTTTGTTGGGTGCCAAGAATTCCTGACAGGAGACGGTGTGAACAGACTGCAGCAGCTGCAGTTTGTACACGGTGCTTTGCCCTTGGGTGTCAGACATTTCCAGCCCTGATTGTTCTTCAGGTGGATGGACAAGATGAAAGAGCTGGCTGTCAAATCTACTCAGCAGAAAGGGAATGTGGGCCAATAGCTCCCTACCAATTTCTTATTCCAGTGACTTTAAGCATCCTTCCTTCTCTAGTGGGCAGTAGCAAAGTGTTGTCAGTACTTAACTCCTTCTATCTGGCTACAGAGCTCTCTCAAACACCAATGCCTGTTATTACATATATTAAGTATATTTGTATATACATATTACACATGCTAATTATACCTACAGAGGCATTAAATAATTTACCCTGCCTGGCTTCAATTTTATTTTAAAGGTACTAAGAGTCAACATTCAACCAGCATTAGGAACGTGCTGTATAAATAATTAGAGTTTATTTAGATTTATTCAACAGTGTTTACGTTTAATAAGTAATCACATCCACTTAAGCATTGATCTCCTGTGTGTCACCTACATGTGACTGTTCACCTCCAGCTGGAGCAGCTGCTTCTTCCTGGATTTATTTAATGAGACCAACTTCATGAGACCTGGAAGAGGCAGATCAGGGAGATTTTGCTCTGCCACAGTTTGGGTTACGGGGGAATATTTGGGTATTGGAGTGATTTTCTTATAACCAGATGTTTTGGGCTGATATCTGGTGAGATGCCTGTGGCACCAGCCATTCACTGGGGGCCACTGAGACGTTCACAAACACTTCAAGGCCTGACAGTGTCCCATCCCTTCGTTTACACTGAGCTTTGTGCAGTCAGGGGGGACAAGGGAGAATAGAATATTCTTGATGATTTTCTTACACTGGGTATTTCAGGCTTAACTGGTAAGGTACACACATGAAAGCCTTTGCTTTTCCTTTCAGCCTCTTCCTCCAATTTAACCTCCGTGGGTGCTGGTGTGGCCACCACGACATGAACACCATCGTGTGCTGCACAGGGCATCCAATTTGGCTGGAGAGATCAGTATGTTTTACAGAGGGGATCAGCATCTTTAGCTGTGTGAAAATAATCTTGTCTGAGCCTTCAAGGTGTGGAGGGTTCCTGCGAGCAGGTCAAAGGCTCCTGTGAAGCAGTCAGGGCTCCCAGCTGGCACCTCCATTCCCTGAGGCTGGATGTGGTGCTGGTTCACTTCCCATCCACCAAGGCTTGGTGCTTGTGATCTGGACTGGCTGCCTGCATCTCCTGGGCTGCTTTTGAAATATAGCAGATGATGTGCAGGGAGGTGAAGGGTCCTTTGGCCAGGAGCACAACATAAGCTGCCCCAGCAGCACTGCCAAACCTCTGCCCACTCCTGCCTCGGCTCCTGCCCTGGGGAAACGACACCGGGGTGCAACTCACCAGGGTGTCACCTCTGCACAAGAGAAAAACCATTAGCAATGAGGATGTGCAGTAAGTCACAAACAGCTCCTGGACAGCTGATGGGCAGGAGCAAGGTTTGCTGTGGCATTGCCTGCTCTGAAATGTGCTCAGGCTGCAGGTGCATGGGAATGGGGGGACTTGCCCCCAAAACCCACCTGCCAATAGGCTCTCCCTTCCATCCAGGGAGGAAACAAACACTATGGGTGCTGTGCAGCTCTTTACCAACACCAATGCAGCTTTTAGCATGGTGAACCTTGGGGGAAGCTGGCAAGCAGCCTGTGCCCACCTGCCAAGGGTCCAGCTCTGGACGGGCTGCCCCTGGCAGTGGAACCGCATCCCAGGGACTTCCCAAGCCCCCTGGTCTGAGCACTCCCCAGCAAGCCTGTCCCACCATGCTGACTCCTTTTCCACTTCTGGGTGGGATACAGAACACCCACCCCATTGTTCAGGGCTGTCCTCTAGAAGTTTATAAATAAACCCTGTTTCCCTGCTGGCTTTGTGCTTTCCCATTTTGACGCACCCTCGATTTCCTCCTGTTCCAGAGTTTTAAACAAACAGCCCCTTTTCCTCGTTGTTGTTTGTTTGCTTCCTCCCAGCTTGTGTCCCAATGGGCAGCAGTGACATTCCCTGTGCTGGGGTGCAGCCTGGGTGCTGGTGCCAGGATGCTGGGCGCCAGGACGGGGTTATCAGACAGTTTCCCATAAATTACCCCACAGTGCCGGGCTGGGTGTTAACGTGCAACTTGGTGACGAAGCAGACAGTTTTGTCCCTTGCATGTGGCATGTTAGTGACAGGAGGAGGATGCTGAGCAGTCCAGGGATTCTGGAGCCTGGTGCCATCCCAAACAAAGCTTGCCTCAGCAGGACAAGGCAGAGCAATTGGATTCATGCAGACCCACACATGAAGTGGGTGACCCACAGGAGTCACAGCTGCACAGGCAGGATCAAAGACCCACCATCCTAAAAATATTCAGGGTATCCAAGACCAGGTGTTTCTGTAATAATTTTTAATTATAATACTTAATATTATAATTTATCATACTAATATTTGTGTGTTTTAAAGCTCTTAGTGTGCTGGAAGTTTGCAGTCCTTTAACACTCTGACTTACAGCAAGGTTTGTGTAAACATTGATGGAATGGTTAAATTAATCCCTGATCAGTGTAACTGCCCTTCTCTCCATACCAATATTGGACATTGGCCATTTCTGTCTTTTTAATAATACGTGGCTGTATTAGACATGGTCATAAAAGCAGGTCTGTGCCCTGGGCCAGGACAAGGAAGGGCGTGTTTTGCTTTTTCAGTGATCACATTGGGAGGGCAGGCTAATTTTTAACTCTCTCCTTCTCATTTATTTATAGCATCAGGGTGAAACCTCCCTGCCTTGGCCAGAGCCTGGGGTGTGAGGGGAGCCTGGGAGGGCAGAATGCTCTCAGCATCCTGGTGCTGCACAGCAGGGGTGAGGAGTTATGGCTGTGGGATGAAGCTTGCCTTTTTTTGTTCCTATTTTTTATCTGCTTCTGCTGAATAAATACCAAGATACACCCACACTGGTGTTATGGAAGCACTTCTCTCTCCTAAGTTAGAGACCTGTGGGGTTTTCATTTCTATCTGGGTGATTCCCAAGCAAGAGTGAAGTTGGCATCTCCCATGTACGTGCTCACACTACTAAGGTCAAAAAAACAGCAAAGAAACCCTAAAGTATCTTTACACCCGAAATTCAGGAAAAAGAAAAGAAAGCCCAAGGCCAGGGATACACTGAGCTGGAACAACACGTGTCCAGCCCCCGAGCTGGCACCAGGCAGCCCAGCCCTGGTGACACCGTGGGCACATGGCTTCACCCCGGCTCACCGCAGTGCCAGCGGATGTCTCCTGGTATTTGACATTTTCCTTCCTCCTCCCGACAGCCGAGGAGCATCCCGCCCACGTCTGGAGCCAACAGCTCTAAAGGGGACCAGAACCAGAGGGCGAAGTTTCCCCGCTCCTCTTCCTCTGTGTGCACGCCGGCTTTATCCGCCCTGTTTGCCCAGCGCCGGCAAATGACAACACCCTGCCAGCCCCTGCCCCTGCCCCTGCCTCCTGTCCCTGTCCCTGTCCCTGCCCCTGCCCCTGCCTCTGCCTCCTGATCCTGTCCCTGTCCCTGCCCCTGCCTCTTCCCTCTTCCTCCTGCCTCCTGCCTCCTGCCTCTGCCTCCTGACCCGGTCCCTGCCCCTGTGCCTGCCT
>JAAWXA010000010.1:2934504-3011854 GCA_038090715.1 Florisuga fusca | reverse complement strand
CCTCCTTCCTGCTGCCCCTGCCTGTCCCTGCCCCTGCCTCCTGCCTCTGCCTCCTGGAGGAAAAGGCAGGAGGCAGAGGCAATTAAAGACCAACCCAACGAGTATTGCAGCCAACGTGACTGGGGAGGAACAGCTGCAGTCTGCGTGGCAGCTGGGAGAGACGGGTGGAAAACATTAACTTCTTTATTGCTGCTTTTGCTCTGTCCTGTGCAGTGTCTGGCAGGGGAAACCCGAGCCGGGATGGGATGGGATGGGATGGGATGGGATGGGATGCGATGCGATGGGATGCGATGGGATGCGATGGGATGCGATGGGATGCGATGGGCAGGGATGGTGCCCACATCCCGTGAGTTGTCACTGGTTTGGCTTCAGCACAAGCAGCCACTGAGGGCCGCCTTGTGCAGTGCCAGATGGGCTCAGTGGTGGCCACAGGACTCTGCTTTTGCCTTGCAGCCCCCACCTCTGCCTGTGTGGGGCTGCCCTGGCAGCCCTGAGGCTGTTCCTGCTGGCAGCAACGCCAGTGGCCACATCCTGCACATCAAAAATGGGATTTAGGCTGCTCATCATCACATCAACCCTGGGCTTCTATTGCACCTTCCTTCTTCAGCAGCCGTGTGGCCTATCTTCTGGCACTGATCCTGTGCTGGTGCTGTCCCACCACCATCCCCCTGTGCTGTCCCCAGGCAGGATTTGCTGTCCCCATCCTCCTTCACCTGCCACAATCTGCAGCATGCTCACACCTCCCTCCCTCAGCCTCCCAAACTGGATCACACCTCCTGTTTTGAAGACAAGGAATCCTGTTACTAATCCCAGGCACTCCAATAAATCCTTTTTTCTCCATTCCCTGGAGGCTGGGAGTGCTCTGAGGGATGGGGCTGTCTTGCTATGAGCTTGGAGTGTTTCCTCAGTGTTAGAGAAATACATGCAGGTAGGCTTGAACCAGGATCTCCTGAAGGTGCTGAGAACATTTCCGTGTGGATCTAGAGGGGTGCCTTTACAAACAGCATCTCTAAGCACCACTGAAGTGATGCTCATGGTCTGACAGCTGGGGCAGGTGGTGGGAAACCTGGCACTGGAGTCTCTGGGCAGCCAGATTAAAATTGGGTGGTGTGGGCCAAGTCATTTTCCACTGGGTTCAGCAGTTTGACAGAGAGAGCAGATCATTCATACTCCTCTCTGTCACTGGGTTTCTGGGAGGAAACACCCGCAGGCTCGTGGGGTGTTTCGTGAGCCCTGAATGAAGGGTGGCCATGGCAATGCCCAGGAAGGGAAACACCCAACACAGGACAAACAAGTCAGTAACACAGAGAAAACATGTTCCTGCTGAAGGTGCTGCCTTGCCTGTCCGGCCCTGCCAGGAACCCACAGTCACTCATCCCAGTCCCACACGTTGGGCTGGGGTCAGCCTGGGCATTGCAAGGCATTTGATTTGGTTTTACTCTGCAAGCAGTTTGTTCTTTGGGGGATCCTACAACATCTGAGGTCCTGGAGGAAACAACAGAGGCCTGGGGAGGATGGGGAAAGGGTTAAAAGTGCGATGAACAGAGCATGCTGCTTTTTTCCTTTACAAACAGGGATTTTTCTAAGCCAAGCACCACAACAGCTCCAATCTCTTCTTCAGACACGTATCTGGCAGCAGCACCAAGGGAGAAGTTGTTAGTGGAGCCAGAGCAAGTGAGGATCAGTGCATGAGCTGCAAGGTGGGTAACCCTGAGCTGGCCCCAGGGAGCAGAGGGGCTGGGGACATCCCCCCTCCCCCCCAAGCATGGAGAGCAGCAGTGGATGTGGTGGGTGGCAGACATGGGGGCTTCAGCTGATGGGCAAGAAACCAGAAGCCACCTGCATGGAGTGGGTGGCACAGCAGGAGCTGAGATCTGGTGACTTTCCAGCCGTGCTGGGGCAGTGGTCAGACGTGTCTGGGGTGAAGGTTGAGGTGATGAGCCAGGGAGGATGCAGCAAGCTGGAGGGAGAGGGGGAAGCCCCTGGGAAATGCTGAGGAGAGAGAATACCCTTTAAGCTGGAGATAACGTTGGCACATGAACAAATGGGTATTAAGTGGCGGGGGCTGCCGGGAGGTTGGGAAATTTGCGATGGGGATTACGTGACGTGGCTGCTCAGAATAGCAGGAGTTGGACTAAATGACCCAGCAGATCCCCTCAGGTTTCACCCTTCCCTTACAACACCAGGGGCTTTGAGCAGCAGCAGGACCAGTCTGTTTGTATTTTAATATGATGTCAAGGGAGTAAAGGCGAGCAAAACTGCATCCAAACACTGCTGTGCTTTGTCTGTCCTTGGGATATGCCAGGAATCCCTCCTGCATCAGCTCCTGGGGTCAAACCCTGCCTGCCAGTGCCCCACAGAGCCTCAGAGAGCCATGCCACAGGCTGTGGAGGTGTCAGAGGGAGATGCTGGTGGGAAGTGAAGGAAATCATTGGGAAACTGTAATTACACTGTGAGACTTGTGAGTTGTCCCTCCATGGGTTGCTCCCACAACAACCCAGAGGAACCCGTGGCTGATGGCACCAGGTGCTCCCAAGGTTCCTCCCAAAGCTGAGATCCTCCCAAAAGCACTGGTAGCTCTGAGCCACGTGCTCCCTTTCCCATCCACATGCCACTCCCTGTCATCTCTGGCAATAAGGGCCAAGACCCTTCTGTCCCAGCCCCCCAGGAACCACCCCAGCAGCCTGTGCCCATCAGGCTTCTCCAGCCTTTCCATGAGCACTCACCTCTCTGCTGGCTGCAAGAGAGCAGTAATGCCAGGTGTGGGTTTGACCCCTTTAGCACACATGTTTTCCTAAAATTTATTTATTTTTTTTAATTAAACCCTTACCTAGCCTTTATTCAGAGTAACCACATAGCCCCTAAGAAGGGCAGGTGGTAATTTTTCACCATTATTTTGTTGCTGCTGTTATAGGAGTCAAGTGCCCTGATGGATTTCCCCTTGTCAACACCAGCCCCAGCTATTGCAAAACTCAATTTAGCAGCAAAATGAAGGAAATTAACTTGTCCATGCATGTGCCAGGATCTCCTCTTCATCCAGACCGTGCTGTGAGACCAAACTCTGAAAGCCTTGGTAAATCAGAAATAAGGTATTGCTGAAGGGACAGCCCCTTGGAGGACAAAACCCAGGCCCTGACCTCTCCTTAGTGCCTGGGCATTGCTTCCACGTGCTCCATCATCTTGTGAGAGAATGGCTTTGAAACCACAAAGCAGCTGCCTTTCTCTTCCTAGAGACTTTACTTTCTGCAGCCAGCTCAATGAGACATGAGACCCAGGAGGATCAAGGTGAAAAATGAGGCACCTGAGCAGCTAAAATCAGGCAAGGTCCCAGGGAACAACAGATTCATACCTGGCAGCACCTTGGGAATCCCATCCTCAGCTAATGCATCAGAACACAGGGGAATCAGGAGGTTATCTGCTGTGAAATCACTAAAAAGACCATCTGGGGCCAGGGAGAAAAGCTATTTGAAAGCAAGAAGAGGCTGAAACTACCATCCATTGGGAGGTGTGGGTCCCTTTTTCCATGCTTTTCCCTCAGTGCATCCTGCTGGGCTTGTCCTAACATCCCCTCAGCCCCAGCCTGGAAAGCACGAATCTCAGCCATGTGTTGGATGCCACAGATACCAAGTTTACCATGAAAACCCCAAAGCTGGGGCATGGAAATATGCACACTGCAAATATTACAAGTTCTTCCTGACTGGAGCAGTGTCAAACCACCTTCTCTTCATCCTCTAGCCTAGACTCAAGGCTCAGTTGATGTATTCCTAGGAGTGGTGTAAAATTTTCAGTTCAGCAGCTGAAGGATTAGCTCTTCCACTTGACCCATGTCTTCATGGACATGCTCTCAGGTCTTTCACCTCATCCATCCTCCCACCCACCACGGCAGATCCCATCCACCCCAGACCCACTGACAATATTCAGCAGTGAATCCACACACCAAGAGATGTGGGTTTTTTCTGCTGGCACAAGGCAATTTTACACCACATGTGTGCTTCCCCTTAACAGTGGGCAAGAAAAAAAAAAGTCTTAATTATTTTTATATCACTACAGTGTAGAAATTACTGTGAAGGGCCAAGAACAATGGCAAAGAACCAAGAAGAGCTTGTACCAGCTCACAGCCTCTGGGACAAAAAAGTTATATTTGCAAAGATGGAGAGTGGGAAGGGCAATTTGGAGGCTAGGAGTTGGGGAATGTTATTCTAAAAGAGAGATCATAGCTCAGGTTTGCTCAATGAATACCAGAGGGGATAGGGAGGTACCACACAGGTAAGTTTGTCAGAGAGGATTTCAAAGGAAATGAAGTAACAGCTTTAGAAGTACTAGAAGGATGAAACTGTAAATAACAGCAGTGTAAATGGATTTGAGCAAAACTCTACAGCTGGGCCAGGCAGGAGGGAACATCAGCACCATTTCTAGCTTAGTTATTTCCATCACACACACAAAAAAAGAGCATCAAATGACATCCTGCAAAGGCCATGTGGGCAAGTAGAAGGTCATTGGAATGATGAGCTATCTCAGAGCTGGATGCATTTCCCCACTTGGGTCTGGCCAAGTGAGACCTGGGCTCTGACAGCATCTCTAAAAGATCTGCAAACATCCACCTGCCTGAAAGCAGAGTGTGTGGCCCTGCTGCAAATGTGGGTCCCATCTCAGGTGGCAGCCAAGGGGCTGGTAGGAGATCCATCTGGTAACCACTGCTGGGGAGAGCGAGGTTTATTAATTACTGACTAGTGAGGGATGCTCAGGAGCAGGGATGCTCACAGGCCATTAAAACACTGCCCACAAAATTTCCTGGCTGACTCCTTGCAAAATCTGTGTGTTGGAAACTGACATCAATAAGTTTGAAACAAATCAGATGAATATAATAGGGGAAACAAAAATAGCAATGTTCCTCCTCTTCTGCCCTTCCTCTTGAAAATGAGGGTGGGTGATTGATGGCCCATGAGGTTTATATGTGCTTTGAAACAGTAGAAAAAATAGTCTTATGGAATATGAAGAAATACATCTTCTTTAAACCTCTCCTCAAGTTTGTTGTGGTTTTTTTTCTTTCCATTTTTCTTTCAAAAATGGAAATATTTGATCAGTGACACTGGATGCTTCCCTATAAGCAAGCCACCAAAATAAGCAGGATCATCAGGAAGGAGGCTGTGCTGGGAAGTGTTGAGAGCCAGACAGGTTCCCAAGACCTGGAGAAATGCTGGTCCCCTGATGGACCATTGCACCTGCACCTGGCGTCTTGGGAGCTGCTTTATGGATGTGCTGTGGGCACAGGGGGGGTGGAGCCTGGCAAGGAAGCCCCACGCTGGCAACCACCTCTTCCCTGACCCACTGGCAGCCAGACCCCCAGACTAGCTTTGGCTGTTCTTCTTTGGGCTTGTGATGATGGAGAAGACTTTCAGTGGTGGCCTTAGCAAAATCATGAATTGTCTCCAGCAAAGTTGGGGAACTGAAAATATGAAACAGAAGATTCAGCAGCTTCTGTGCTGGCAGATCTCTGCACCTCAATGAACTCAAGCCCAAGTACTCAGGTGAAGAGCAGGGCCTCACCTGCTCTGGCCATCAGGTTGGGACCACTTGCCTGACCACAAATAGTGATGCTCATACCACATCTTCTGGGGTAGAGCACAAGCTCTGCAAACCAAGCCCTGACATCCTAATGCATCACTGAGTGCTGAGGCCAGGGGATACTTTTTTTGTAAGCCAGGTTGCAAATGAAAAAATGAGTGCCTGGATATTTGGAAGCAGAGAGGCTGGTATCAGAGCAGGGAAAGACATGCCGAAGACCAAAATACTGTTCCTGTAGCCATGCTTCTCAGCACAGATGGAGGCTTTCTGCTTCCCTGCTACAACCCACAATGTTCTGCTGAAGCTGGTGATGTGGAAAGGTCTCAGCCCACACAGAGCAGCTACTGGGGAACTGCTGGGCACCCCGCAATGGGCACCCAAAGGGGCTGTGAAAACCAATAGTGGCCACCAGCACTGCTGGAATAACCATCCAGGCAGCAGCTTGTTGGCGTGGTCCTGTGATCATGAACTTCCTGGGACCAACAGTAAAATCAGACCTTTAGGACTCACCCAGGATCCATCAAAGCTGCTTTGCTTTGATGTCCAGGGTACAAATGCTCCAGAGCAGCTCTAGTTCATCACAACAACTCTATCCATAAAAAAAAAAAAAAAAAAAAAAAAAAAAAAAAAAAAAAAAAAAAAAAAAAAAAAAAAAAAAAAGAGAGAGATGGATGCACAGTGAGAAACGCCTGCCCTTGGCAGATGTGCAGCACAGTTATTGCTTAGAAAACAGGTTTGCCCTTCCAAAAAGGGCAGCAGCAGACTTTTCAAGGCAGGTGAAATTATATGAAAGGATTGTGATGGGATTAGCCAGAAGGGAGAGAGAGCAGGTGCCTCCAGGAAACCCATGGTTTTTCCATCCCTCCCACCTTTTCAAACCCTCTCTGAGCCCTGCCAGGTCTGTCCATGGGGTGATGAACACTGGTGCTGCTGCTGGAACAAGCTGTACAGGTAACACCTGCAATGTGGGGAAACAACTGCTGTGAGTGCCTGATACCACCAGAACAAAATGCACCCACTGAAGGGGACTTACCATTGGCGTTCAGAGAAATAACTTTTCCACTGTTTTTCAGCCCAAAAAGGGAATGGGGCACACTCAAGGAATACCCACCACAGAGCAGAGTGGGCTGTGCACCTCAGCCTTATGAGGAAAGGCTGAAAGAGCTGGGAGTCTTCAGCCTGGAGGAGAAAAGGCTGAGGGGAGACCTTGGGAATGTCCACAAGTATCTAAAGGGTGGGTGCAAGGAAGGTGGAGCCAAACTCTTCTCAGTAGTTCCCAGTGGCAGGACGAGGTGCAACAGGCACAAGCTGGAACATAAGAAGTTCCATTTAAACATAAGAAAAAACTTCTTTACTATGAGGGTGACAAGGCACTTGAACAGCTGCCCAGGGAGGCTGTGGAGTCCCCTCCTCTGGAGATACTCAAAACCCACCTGGATGAAGTCCTGTGTAATGTGCTCTGGGTGATCCTGCGTGAGTGGGAGAGTTGGCAAGATGATCTCCAGAGGTCCCTTCCAACTCTGACAATTCTGGGATTCTGTGATGTGCACTCCCTAACCCCTGGGTTTCTGCTGGCACCTCTTGCCACTGGGCAGCTTTGCACCTAAGCCCACACTTACCTGTGTTATGGAGCACTGCAAAATAAAGGCACTTTAGCTGTCTTACCTCTTACCTGGTCCAGCCCCCAGATGATGGGGTGGATATTTTCCCCACTTCCACAAGTGTGAATTTGGCAGCAGCACTGTGGGTACCTGACCCCCACACCTCCAGGCCGTGCCCCCCTCCCTGTGCCATGCTGTACCCAGGGCAGGATGAGGCCATGGGCTGCTGATAAAAGGTCCAGGGATCTCCCACGTGGTGAGTGATGCTTTGGCAACCTGCCTGGGCAGTGGGGCTGGGCTGGTGGCTCACCCCAGCTCACCCCAGCTCCCTCCTGTACAGGGCCACTGGGATGCACTTGGTCCCTCCAATTATGCCCAAGAAGCATCTCTGCCATTTCCTTGCAGAGAAAACATTGACAGAAAAATTTCAAGGTGAAACTCAAAGGTTAAACAAAGTACAAGAGAAGGCAAATAAAGAGAGCACACCCTTCCCTGACTCTACTTAGGAGGCTGCCAGGGATGAGGGTGCTGGACCACGGCTGCTGGATGTGCAGAGCTGGTGAGACTGCAAAACCTCCTCCCTTATCAGTCCTCCTGTGTTGCCTCTCTGATCTGTCCTTGTGTTTTCCCCTGCCCATCCATTTTTTTTGCAGTGTACACCCACCCAGACCAAATCCCCTTGGAAATCCTGCCTCTGCTATCCCAGGATCAGACAGGAAAGGCAAGTGCTCCTGCACCTCCTGGCATCACCTATGGGCAAGAACATGAGCTGTGCCTTGCCCTGGGCTGTCTCTAAGCATGAACTTCATGAGGACAAGGACCATTACTCATGGGAAGAGTCAAGGTGCAGCCTCTGAGACTTCACTGAAGAGCCAGCCATGCATGGATTCCCAGGATTCCGATGGAAGCTGTGATCTGGGGCTGCTACAGCAAAGCATGAAGACAGCCAGGACAATTCAGCACCCTGCCACTGGCAGAAAAGGATGGACACCCACAAAAAAAAATGTTAGAAGAAACAGAGGAAGCATCAAAGGGATTTGGGCTCCCTCCCAGACAGGGGTTCTGGGGCTGGTAGCTGGGCCTCAAAGCTGGACCAGACCTACCACAGTTATTGGGACTGTTTCAGGCATCCTGCATCCTGGCCAGCCATGGCAGAGCTACTTAAACCCTGCCAGGGCAAGATGTTAGAAGAGAATTTTAATTTCGATGTGCAAGTACTTTAAACAAAAGAATCTCAGAATGAAGCTACATGGAAAGGGAATCAAAATTATGATTATTCAGGCTTCAATCCCTGGGGACGTCCCACTGGGGGACATCAGCCCTGGCTCACACAAAGCATTTTAAAAATCCCAGGAAAAGGGTTGCATCAGTGCACAAAGAGGATGTAGAGGTGCAGCAGTTAGGAGGATGCTGCCATCAGGCACAGGATCTACTGTAAGAACTCCAGATGACCACAGACATCCTCATTTCCTTCTGGGAGAGGGGCAGAGATCTTTAAATCATGTGATTTTTAAGCAATCTGATACTGACTCTGCTGCCTTTGATGTGTTTTCAGTAATGGCTTCTTGCACTTTAAGTTAAGGTCACAGAAAGCCATCCCTGGGTTGGTGGGCAGGCAGAAGGTTGTCCTCAGGGCTGCACTGAGCTGGGCACCACTGCTTCCCAGGTTTCTGGCTACAGCAGAGTCATAGCCTCCAGCTTCTAATTGCACAGAGACCAAAGTCAGACACTTTCTGGGCATGTTAGCTGGGCCACACTTGTAAAGTGGGACTCGTGCCTTATCTCAGCTGGTTAGCTGAGTTAATAAAAGCCAAGTACATTCTGAATTCTTAGCTTGCCTGCACAGACGTTATGGCTCAGCATAGCTCCCACCTCCACCCCCTGCTCTGGTCAGCCCTTGCTCTTCCAGCCAAAATCCTGCCCTTGTGGATGGCCAGATGCCTCTGGGTGCTGAGCAGGGCCCAGCCCAGCAGCAGTGTGCTCTCATGCTCCACTCCTGGTGCACCAGGCTCTCGCCTCTGCCTTCCCCACTCTTCTCCAGGCCACATCCAAATCCAGATGGTGTTCCACACCTTCCAGCTTCCTATTTTTCCAGGGACTTCCCATCCCTGGCCACGGCAGACCCTCGCTGTGCCATCCAACATTTCAGGTGGCAGCAGGGGCACTCTGCCAAACACAGTGATGAGACAAATTGTGCCATCTTTGATGTGGCAGCAGCTGTGTGGTGCTGCCAGCACAGAGGTGCCACACAGCCACGGGTGCTGAGCTGCCCAGAGAGCCAGCCTGGGACTGTGGCCCATCCATGAAATCCTGAAACCATGCTTCCCAAAAACACCCTGACAGCCCCCAGCAACTGGGAGCCAGAGGGACTTCACTGCATGCACTGACGTCTGGGGCATCATCCCCTCTCAGATGATTCAGGTTCCCATGACGCTGCGGGCTACAGGTACCAATTAACACTTACTAATAGGGAATCCTATAAACGCCATCACAAGCTCTCTTCTCTCCTTACCTCCAGCCAGTGCTGCGAGGCTGGTGACCCGGTGAGACCTGCAGAGCCCCATGGCAGCCAGGCATGAGCAGGTCCCCACGCCCGGGCACATCNTATAAGAGACAGCCCCACGCCCGGGCACATCTCTGGGGTGATGTTTTGCCCTGGCCGCTCCCTCAGGGCTCCCCGGTGGATCCAGACCAACCCAACCGGCCGGGCAGGAGCAGGGTTTCACACTGACAGAGTAACAACACAGCTCGGGCGTTGCTGCTGCGGGTGGAAGCAGAGCCGGGAGGGTTTCAGAGGGTACTTGCTGCCAGCTCAGTGCCACCAGGGTCTCCTCCTGCTACCCCCTCCTCTCAGAACTCACGGACTCAAGATCGCAGATGGGAACTCGGCCGAGGGCGGGTCCCACGCACTTTCCCCACTCACCTGGCCCCCCAAAAAGGGGGAAAAATAAGGATATTCCCCAGACGTGCTGTGCCCGGCCCTGACTCCGGGTCTGTGGGGCTGGACACAGAGGGTGGGAGTGAGGGGGGGTGCATCCCCTGCCTGCTCTCCAGCTTTGCTTTTCTTCGGAAAAAAAATAATTTGTTAATTACTTGTGGAGTCTGAACCCAGAAAGGGCTTTCCAGAGGGCACTGCTCAAAGAAGGAGGAGAGATCCAGCATCAAACCGCTGGTACCGAGGGGTTCCGCTGGAGTTAGGGGCTGTGCCTGCAGTGTTGGCCCGCATGGCCCCCAGGGCTGGGTGCAGCAGAGGTCCCCAGCCNTTTTTTTTTTTTTTTTTTTTTTCATTCTCTCGATGAAGCCTGCGCTGTGTTTTCTTCTGCGTTTAACTTTACAAAGGGATCCGCCAGTCCTTCCCTGCACCTCTCGCACCATCACCCTCTCCTTGCCGCTCACCCCCCGTGGCAGCTCAGGGTCCCACGCAGGTGACAGTATAGGGTGTCCTTATTCTGCGGGAACAGCTGCCTGCCCGCAGCCTGCCATGGGAAAGGATCCCACTGCGGAGAAGCTGCTCTGCTGCTAAAGCCATGGTGGTGATGGGCTGAAAGCCCTTAGTCTCCATCATCCAGAGGAAATCCAGGCTGCTTTTTAGGCTTTAGAAAGTTGAATTAATGTTGGGGTGTTTGGTTGGGGTTTTTGTTTTGTGTTTTATTTTTTTTTTCCTCATGTGCTAATTGTTTTGTAATGAATCTGCAAAGCGGTGCATCCGAGGAGCTGAGCAGCACCGTGGCCGGCAGCTGCGAGCAGGGAAATGACCGGAGTTCCCAGGAAAAATGGGTTTGCATGTGAAAGCAGCAGCACCGCTGCTTTGGAAATCAAGTGTGAGGCACCGGGATTTTTATTTTTTTTTCCTTTTGGTTCGTTAGTTTGTTTGTTGTTGGGTTTTTTGTGTGTGGTTTGGGTTTTTTCGTTTGTTTTGTTTTGGTTTTTTTTCCCCTTTAAGACTGCTTTTGTCTTGAAGAGGAACTGTCAAAATCATGTTTGTTTTTTTTTTTCTTCGGGGTGGAGGGTAGAATTTTTCTCGCTCTTGAGGTGGAGAGTATCTGACCTCATCTCCATTTAAAATGCATCGGTTTATGCAGTTCCTTGTTTGGAACTGGAAGAAGAGAAGGACAGGAGGATACTGGATTTTTATTGCTAAATTTTGAAAGGAGGTGTTTGCATCCAAACAGCTCCATTCCTGAGCACTTGATTTCACTGAAGCTTTCATGAAAAATCATCATGGTCATAGTACTGAAAATCCTCACTTTTATCAGCCCGTTCTGCAAAACCTTTTGATGTTTTGATTTGCAATCAGGACATTTTATGTTGAAAATTCCCATTTAGCCAAAGGCTCAACGTGCTGTTCGGAACGTGACTGTTGTAAACAGGCAGCTTTTACGTGTTGCTCCCAAACAAAGAAAAATGCTGCCGGGATTGGAAAACAATCTCGGAGCGTTACGGGGCTGTAGCTAAACTATGGAATAGCTGCAGAGGTGGGAGGGCTGTATCTCAACGTGTATACATGGTCTCACTGTGAAGAGATCTGCATGCGGAGCTCAGGTTGTTATTGCACCAAGAGGAGGATTCTGTGCCCTTTGCTCTGCCAGCACAGGAGTGATTGCTCTGCACGCCCCGAGCTGGCAGCCTGGCAGGGACATTGGTTGCTCCTCGTTACAGTCTCCGACCTGGCAATTAGCTGTAAGAGAGGAGACCAGGGCATAAAAGGTTTGGTGATGGAGACTGCGGCCAAACTGGGTTGCAAGCAGTTTGGGTGCTCACCTGCTTCCTGCAGGATGCCCGGGTCATTTGACTGCGGTGTTAGGCAGGGCTGTAATGAGTTATTTTGGTGTTCCTCCCATCAGGAAGGTGGCTGAGTCACAGCCCTGTTCAGATGGGTGCTGTACACGTAGGGGAATGACAGTGCCCTGCCCCAAGGAAACAGTCATAAAAAAACAGAAGTAGCAGGTAGATGTTTGCTTGGCCAGGACAGGTGACGGGGACAGGGCTGGGTGCAGCCCTGGGATGCTGGCTGGGGTCAGTATCACAGCTGTGTGGAAGCTGAAGGGCTTCAGGAGCCAAAGGCAGAATTTAAAGAAGGACTTTTCCAGCTGGGTGAGCACAAGTGGTTTTTTTAGTAGTTTTATGCTGTTTCTGATCAGCCACGCTCGGTATCCACATTTGTTCTTCCAAGCCTTTGCTGGCTGTTCCAGGTTGTTCATCTTTTTAAAATGCTGCCCCAAGCAAGAGTGGTTGCTGCTTGGCAGAGGAGCCCTCTGAAAGGTGGAGGCAGCTCTGTCTTTTGTGGATCCAAACTCTTGGATCTCCCAGAGTGTGGTAGCAGAGTAGCAGCTATGAGGTTCTTTTCAACCCCCAAAACACCAGTTTCCCACTGCAGCTCAGTGGTGCTGGGTGAGCAGGATTTCCAATAAAAGCAGGAGTTCCTTACCTGCCTGGTCCCTAAAGAGAAATAAGGAGCTGACTTCTTTACATTTATGGCTCCCACATCCCATCGTTGTGGTTGTGAACAATAGCAGAGTGGCCATGGGTTGGCTGGATGGTGTGGAAACAAAACTGCAGGGCTGAGAGACAGCCATGGAGCAGGGTAGGATGTACTGCCAGAGCTGTGGCAGGGAGAGAGACTGCTTCAGGAGTGCCCTTTTAGCACCAGCAGTTAAGCCACCCCTGTAGCACTCACTCACCTTCAAAAAAATTGGAATAAAAATTATCTGTATGGTGACAGTGGAGGCTACAGTCCTGTTATCAGACTGCTTGGGTAAACTGGAGCATTTTAGCTATTGAAATACATTTGCATTATATTTCCAGTTGAGCCTCTGGAAATGAGTAGCAGTGTTGCTTGTGTGCTTGCTGCAGTTCCCACACTGAGACCACAAAACCCAATCCCAACACACCTTGCTTACTGACATATACAGGTTTCCAAATGACCTGTTTCTGGAAATTTAAGCTTGGTATCTAAGGAATAGAAACATAATATGAAAAAAATTGCAGTGGCTGTTTTCAGAAATGAAAGTTGTGCTGAGGGCAGCTCTGTTGGTGTATCTGTAACCTTCACAAATGCCACTTCATGAATAAGCGTGCTGGAAATCTGTAGCAGCTGAGAGGCTGGAGTTTGAAAGATTCTGTTAGAGGTACCTGGAAGAGATTTGGCTGAGTTGTAGTACGTGCCAAACGTCCCCTTGCATGTGTGGACTCAGGCTTTTGTCAGTAGGAGTTGCGTAAATGCGTGATGAATTCTTTGGATACGATGACTTATCTGTAATGGCCGTGGTATGTAATACATACTGATCTCACTGCAGATACAGATGCATGTTGCCATATCCTCTTCTAAAAGCATCAAAGCACGCAGACCACTGTAACCATGGTGCCCTTATTCCCAAGTCCAGTAGAGGTGGGCATGGATAGGGCAGTGGTCTTTGGCCCCTCGCTGGAGACAGATCAGCCAGATCTTGCTCACAGCCTCACTTTGAAGTGCAAGCTTATCTTTCCTGACCTTCTGACCAGAAATAACAAATGGGGGACCTTAGATTTGTCCTTTGCTCCTGAGTAATCTTGTCCGAAGGAGCACACAACTGAGCCTTGAGGGTGAGTCAACAGTATCTTCCTCATGGGGCTCCTTCCATTGTTTATGTGCTGCTTGGGGTCTTTTTTTGACAAGTAAAGATGTATCAGAAAACTATAGTTAGTGGAGGGCAGGAGACAACACTGCCTTCAGTCTGTGTGCAGAGCTGCCATTGAATCAATGAGAGCTGAACACGTGTCTCAAGGCAGTATAGATGGTCTTGGATCTTAAGGTGATGTGATATATGAGGTAGTACAGGGCTTCTTTATATATTTTTCAACCAGCTCCCACAAATCCCTTTCATTCCTCCTGGTTCGTGACCTGGCCACAGTGATTCACATGTTGGCCACTTCCAGGTTGGGTTATTTTGACTCACGCTGTGTGGACCTCAGCATAAAAATCAGAAGGAAGCCACAGCAGGAGAAATGATAGGGCATAGGTAAAACTGTGGGACTGTGCCAGAGCCCTACTGAGAACCAATCACATCTCCTGTCAGCAGAGCATTCTGAGGGCTGGCAGAGAAGCACTTTCTGCTGTTGGGTGAATAATCCTACCTTCCTCTTATTTAGGTGAGGGACACCATCCTGTGTATGATGTATTTTTGTTACGGGAGGTCCTCTTACTTAATTTTGCATCTGGATCAGTCGAGTGACTTAACCAGTGTCACAGAGTAGGTCACTGACTTGGAATAAACTGGGGCACAGCACAGGTCTGAAAACAGAGCAACATGTCTCCCAGAGGGAAGGAGCAAGTAGCCCAAAGAGCCAATGCACCTGTGGTTTTTGCCTTATTGATTGGCAGAGTTTGGTCTCTGAATCAGAGTGAGGTAGACAACATGTGCTTTATTCCTATTCAAACTCTTGGGTATCCAGGTGGTTTGGTTCTGAGAAATGCCTGTCCTCACCAGTGGATGGGTTCCAGGCAGCAGTGGGAGCATGTAAAGGGATTTTCTGATTCTTTATGAGAGAATGAGGCTCCCAGATGAGAAATGAGCCTGTGTCCCATAGGCGGTGTAGGTCCCTTGCTGAAGTGATTGCAAGCACTGAAGGGTTTGAGGAGGTGGGACTTGAGATGTTCTTCAGCCTGCTGCCAGAAGTCCTCCAACTACAACTATTCCAGCTACAAGTCCTCCAACTATTCCAGCTACATCTTCTGCTGAGCTGTTACAGTGATGAATACAAGAGCACAGGACCTGGTTGTTACAGTGTGTGCTGATAGGTAGGATATTCAGGTATGCCAGAGGTGTTGTTCACCTTGCAGGACTTTTATAGATCTGCTGTCCCCAGAAATGTGGGGAATCAGTGAATCTTTTCACTGCTTTGAGAGAGGCAGAGAATGGCTCCTACTGGGGATCTCTGTTCATGCCTTGCCTGCTGGAGCATTTGGTTTTAAGGCTTTGAAAGCAGTATTAAGAATTTACAGGGTTTGAGTGAGGGTGGGCAAAGGAAGCTATTGCAGCTGTTGCCATCTTTATGTTCCTCCCAGAGGCTTCAAAGAGTTGAGGGATTGGAGGTAGGAGGATTTTGGAAAAAGCCAAAGAAAGGATGGAAAACTTTGCAGTTTAGCCAAAGGGACTGCTTTTTTTTTGAAAATAACTTCCATGTTGCAGAGCACTGTGTTATTTGTAAGCCTTGGGCTCAAAGCAGAGGGTTGGACATCTTGATTTGTGAGCTGTGTTCCTGTTTCACCTCTAGCTTAGGGTGTGTCTTCATGCAAGTGATTATGCTGCTTACCACCTCAGTTTCCCTTCCTGTAGAGTGGAAAGAAAAGAGCTCATGTCATTGCAGGTTTGAGAAGCTTAAAACACTACTTTCTGGAAAGCTCTTAGAAGATTTCCCTCACGGAAGATACTAGCTTAATAGAAGTGATGGTGATGTTGATAAAAAACACATCACATGTGTTCTACTTGATTAAAATAGTACAGCAGCACTTCAGATGTAAATATTAATTGATTTCTGCACTGCAGATTTCTTCTTGGATATTTAAATTGTTGCTAAGGAGGAGGGAAAGGCTATCAGGGAGATTAACAAATCCATTATTAAGGATGGAAATGGAGGGCTGCCGAAGTGCCATTTAATAAAATGTAAAAAGCCCCTTTCTAAAGGGCGAAGCAGCAGAACACACAATGAAAGTGAATCACAGCTGCCAGAAGGGATGCCAAGCAGCAAGCACTTATAATCAGAAAACTGTACTTACAGATCATTCAGAGCCACTAAATTAAATGATCTCATTCTCTGCTAAAATACTCTTTCCTTAGCCCCTCCCCAGTGTTGCCTGTGAATTGCTCAACAACATTTCAACTGTGACTTTGGGGGGGGGTTTTGGTCAGCATTTGAATAGCATCAGGCCGCTCTGTGCCATTCACTTTCCACCCACTTCTGTTTCTGTCACATACAGCTCTGGCATTTTCCAGACTGACCTGCCCACACGAGCACTTGGGATGGCAACCAAAAGATTCTGCAAATCTGATGTGGCTCTGTGGTTAGCTTGCCTGCCTCTTTTGGGCAACTTCTGTGGGAAGATGTCCCGCAGTTTATTCTCAATTTTGTCTTTGTTTCACACATGATTTTTTTTTCTTCTAATTGTATATTGTTTACTTCAGAAACAAAGACTTGGAAGCTGAGCTGATGTGTAAATGGAAGAGCTGATTCTATGTCGTTTCATGAAGGACTTTTCCTGCTGTTGCTTCATCACAGCACAGATTTAATTCTCCATGTGTATCAGTGTTCCCCTCCTTCATACTCTCTTATTTTGAATCTTGAGCTTCAGCTTCAGGAGGCTGACACTTTTATATGCTCCTAAACTACCCCTTCATTTTCCAGCCGTGGCTTTCCCTATTTAATCCTTAAGAGTGGCACCATGGATCTCCGAGTGTACCATTAGAAAAGCTAATGGCAGTGGATGCTGCAAAGAACCTGTCGTCCCGTTATTTTGGGGCTTCATCATGGGTATTTTTGGTGGGGGTTTTTATTGCTAGTCCTGAGAGTCAACTGACTCCCAGGCTGTGGAAGCAGGTTAGAGGAAACACAGAGCCCAGAAATGTTCTTGTGTTAACCCTGCTGTTGTACTGCGGGTGGTGTGTGCGCCTGTGTCCTTCTCCCTTTGTGAGTAACCCAAGATCATGTAAGCAGTTCCTGAGACTGCTCAGATTTGAAACTTGCCATGTGCTTTTAACGGTTTGCTCTACCTGTGGTTTCCCCCCCTGAAGAAAGAGGTGGGGAGAGAGAGTACTTAATTCCCTGAGTTTTCCCCCAGACAAAAGCCAGTCTTTTTCAAGGGCTGTGGTCTGGCTCTGTGTAGGTACCTGGAGGCTGTCCTGCCAGAGCGAGGGCTGGGACTTGCTTCTGGGGCAGAATGAAGGAGGCATGTCCCCAAAGTTGTCCCAGCTTCCTTTATTCTTCAGCTATCCTGTCTTAAGAGAAATAAAAGACTACCAACCTGTTGAGATTCAGGGATGAAAAGGGCTGTGTAAGAACTGTGTAGTGGTATTATTTTTTCCTCCATCAGCTGCAAGCCTGCAGTTCTCTGAGGAAACCTCAGAAATGGTGAAGCAGCAAGAGGTGTTTAACGAAAAGTTAGCTACCCCAAATACCCCAAATGTACTTTTTTCAGCCTCCGCAAGTTGAGTCCTTTCAACCCGTGCAACTTCATCATGGGTCTCCTGCTACTTCTTGGTGCTCTTCTTGAAGCTTTTGCTACCAGACATTTTGCTACTTACCATTGACAAGATCCGCTTTTCTTTTTTGCTTTTTTTGCTTTTTTTTTTTTTTGCCCAGCAGTTCAGAGGCATGAAACATAACCCCAGTTAGAACTACAGAACAGTCCTTGGAGGGCTTCTAAGTCAGTATCAGTTTGAAATTTGTATTTTTACCCCAGATGTTCTAATTTTGATTTTGAATGCTCTCCACTTGTTCCTCTTATGAGTGTAGATCAAATATTTTAGAGACTGTTATTATACAATGAAATGTTAACCGTTTTTTAAGCTGCATTCCAGAAAATGTTAAAGTAGTTGGCAAAATTCAGAGTCACAGAAGTGATCATGAGTGTTTGTGTCTGCATGCAAATCAGGATGTAAATAGATTATCAAGATGCGGAGAAGAGTGGAGATTGGACTGCAAGATGTAGGTGTGACAATATTTATTAAAGGGTTGAGATAGTCACTGTTATTACATTTTTGTGAGCTGCTTCATTTACACATTTACCTAGTGAGGTTGTTTCTGTGACATCTTTTGTCTGTGGTCACTAAGGGCTGCATTCCTATTCAAAGCACTCCAGGAGTGGCTTCCCAGAGCCTTCTCTTTAGTAACATTTCCACAGGAGAGATGTGGAAAACTCCCACCCTGTGGATTCAGCTTTTCCTTTGGTAGCCTCTCTTGGCTTTATTCTTGCCACAGCCCTGGCACTTCCATGTGCAGATAACCCTGGTGTTTGTAAAGTGTGGGATGGTGTGAAGCTCAGGCCTGCAGGCCGCTGTGCTGGTGGTCCGGGGGGGGGAAGGCGAACCTGCTCTGGTTGTGGGCACCGCCGGGTTTGTGCACCGGGGGCTGGAAGGCGGCAGTGAAGGAGGCAGGAAGGGCAGGGCAAACCTCAGGGCCNGGGGGAGCGGGGTTGGGGCCAGGGATCCCTCCCGGGAGACCAGACCAGTGTTGTCTGGTGGGTGAACCCCCAGCGTGAGGGGTTTGGTGAGGGACAGGGCTGTTGGGTCCTGCTGGAGGTGTCGGTGGAGGTGGAAGGTTCTGTCAGAGAGGGGGAGATTGAGGTGAATGAGATTTCTAGAAGGGAAAGTGGGGATTGGTGTGAATGTTTCCCACCGGGCAGGACGGATGGTGGTGGGTGGCTCTGGCTTTGCGGAGACCTCCGTGGCACAATGAAATACCCCTGGTTTGCCCAGTTCATGTAGCACGGACAGGAGGAGAGAGATGAGAGATGAGGTGCTCTCTGGGCTGTCATGTTTTGTTTTGAGGTTTTCAGGTGTTTGAGTGGTGGTGTCCTTCCTCCAAGGTTGGCAGAGCCTTTACACTCCCCTTCCTCTCTTTTCTCCACCTCCCAGTCCACTTCCCTCTGAATACATCATCAGTCATTTCCCCAAGCTGTTGTGGTTAAGGGCCTCCCCAGATAGGCTGATGGGTTAGTGGTGAGGCCTGCCTGCTGACTTTTTTTTTTTATTTTTTTTTTTAATGCCCTCCCTGTTGATTCTCATGCAGAGTGTGAACATGGCTATGCCTCGACCTTCCCCTCAGTTCCAAGTCCTGGACTACAAGACCCCAAGCCCACTCGGAGGCTGAGCCGGGCAAGGAAACACAGCGGCAGTGGCAGCAATGCAAGTATTGCCAACAGGTATGGTGTGGGCAGGAAAGCATGGGCTGCAGGGCTTGGCTGGGAGGATAAAGCTGAAGAAGAAACCTGGAGGCTGAGGAGAGGAACCTGCCCCGTGGAGAAAATGGGAAGAGTGAGCACAGGGGGATGCTGAGCTGGGACACACGAGTACAGTGTCCACTCTGGATCTGTAGTGCTGAGAGCAGAGGGGACTCGGGGGCTGTGTCTGAAGTGGCACTGCCAGCTGACTCTGTGCCAAGGCTCAGATGCTGCAGAAGGAAGGGGAATAGGGAGATCTGTCCGTAGGGTTCAGGGAGGAGGTAGGCAGTAGCTATTCCCATTATGTACAGCTGATGTCTTTCCAACCCAGAAGTTGCTGCTTTTAAGGGATAGCGTGTGTGCAGCCCGAGTGCTTTGGGATTGTAATGACAGGCATGATTTGAAGCAAGGAAATGATGTTTTGAAATGGATTCCCTATAACAAATGGGAGAGAGGGAGATGACTGGCTGCTATGTACAACATATTAAAAATTCAGTTCAGGAAAATGAAGCTGTCTTTCACTCTGCCTTTCAAGGCAGTGGGATTTCCCAGCTTTCTGATTGCTTGGTAATTGTAGAATTCCACATTTTTGACAATTCACTTATTATACAATTTCATATTTCTTGGTTTCTTGCTTCTAGAAGAGAAGATAGGATTAAGCCTATCACTTGGTGCTGTGTTAGGATTTGCCTCTTCCCTCTCGTTCCTGTTCTTTTTGTTTCCTTTTGCTCCCTTCTTTTCAGACCTTGTTGAGACCTTCTGGGATAGAGAAACTTTAGAAACATGAAGCACAATTTTGAAAAGGCAATTGCAAGCTTGCTTTTACTGCAGCAAGGCATGTGCAATCCATAAAATGGTGGCAGGTGGCTCAGGTGATTAAAGCTTTCTTAAGGCTGTTGGGAAGGGCCTGTAGAGGCCTAGGGGAAAGGTGTCTTCTCTTGTAGTGATTCTGCTTTGGCAGCAGTTGATAATAAAGGTTAGGACACTGTGCTGTAGTGAAGTTTTCTTCCATCAGGATCAGCATATCTTGAGCTCTTTGTACCCTGCACATTTTTATTTGCTTCCCTCCTTCATCCAACCTTTCTTGATTTTAGGGCAGTTGTAGCACTTTACCATTTCCCATGAACCAAAGTCCCAAATCCCACTGGCTTTGTGTTGTGAAATGGTGGCAAATGCTGAATTGAGATCTGTATTTTTCCCCTATAGGTTTCTCACATACTATTTTTCCATCCCACATTTCTTTCTCTCAAAGGCCTTTGTCATGGCAACCTGCCCTTCTCCAGAGGAGGGCTGGAAGCACATCCCCCTCAGGAGCTCCTTAGCACTGTATCCAGCAGCCTGTAGGCTAGAGAGGGATGCAGAGAGCTCCCTGTCCCTGGAGCCTGGGTGCTTAGCATGCCCCACAGACACAGGCCCCCCAGGCACAGCTCTCACGGGGCACCTTTCTGTGCTGGGACCAGCTGGCTGGGCTGCTTAGCATGGCAGACTGAATATATTGGTGTGAGGGGAAAAGAAACAGAGAAGGCACTTTCCAGCCTCATTACAAACCTTCATTATAGAAAGAACACTGAGGCCAAACTGAACCTTTATAGTGAGAGTGTTCTCCAGTGTGTTGCCTCCCTTGTTTGTGTTGGCCTCTGGGAGAGAGGGACCATCAGCATCAGCTCTCCTTCAGGCAGAGACCAGAGCAGTTCTTTTGGGGAGCTCAGACCTTACACACACACTTGGGAAAAGAAGTTTCTTTTAGCACAAGTTGTAGCAGCTTGTGCTTGCAGTAGGAGATGGCAGGCCTTCCAGATGGCTGCAGTGCCGGGAAGTGACAACTGTGAAGTTCAGGGTGCCTCCAAATTCACTGCAGTGTGTTTTGTGTGGTGCTGAGTATGTTTAAGGAAGGCTCTGTATCTTCCCTTCCTGTTAAAATCAAAGGGACAATTCAGTAAGTTCTATCCAGTGGAGTTTGAATAGACTTTCAATTAAATCTCAGGCCTGTGATGAGGAACTGAACTTGGATTTTATGCACGGACAAGAGATTTTCTTAGATTACTTCTGTCTCAAAATGTTTAGTTAGTGTAGAGAAATTATGAATTTAGATCCTGTGGAGACTTTGTCATTTAAAAGCTGCCTGTAATTATGTCTTTAAAGCAAACTCAGAAAGCATAGTTGTTGGATTTTTTTTTTCTTTTGTTATGCACTTTTAGAAATTGTTGTGCGTGTATTGTTGCAGGTTTTAATTAAACCAAAAATCCATGTTAATGTGGTGCAGGGTATTTACAGAGCCTAGATGCTCTGTACTTCATAGTTTAAATCCAAGTATTTCCCTTTGCAGCCCAGACATGACAGCTATTTTGGCCCAGTAGGCTCTGTGCTGTCATGGCACAAACACCCAGAAGGTTCTGAGGAGCAAGTAGTCCATCTCTGGATGGCTATGGTGAAGCAAATCCTATTCATATTAGTATGCAGTGGTCTCCCAGTCCCATCAAAATACATTTTTTCTACCCCAAACTAGGGGTGTGCAGCTAAGAGGGGAAACACTGCATTATTATTTCCAATTTTCATGATGCATTTTTAAATAAGGGCTCAGGTTTTCTTTTCCTTCATTTGTCTCAGTTGTGAAACTGACACAGATTGCTGCAGAGGGGTTACTTGGGACATTATATGTATGTGTAGTGGTATTCATGGGTATTTTAAAGACTCAGTACTGCATGCTGCAATTTAAATGCTGAATATATTTTAAAATGTGCAGTTTTGCTCTAGTCAGGGATATTTAGGTACTGAAAATTACTCACCTACAAAAATAGGAGGAGAATCACAGTCATTGTGACCCGGAGTATATAATATGCAAGGGAAACTCTTTTTTAAAAATACCTTGTTTAACACATAGCTAAAACCAAAAGACCAACTGAAGCAATTAGTAGACCTGTATTAAATTAGAATATTTTTTTTTTGCCTATTTTTAAATTTGCTCTTGACAGGAGTATTTTTTGTTTTTTGGATTGGGTTGAGTAATTAGCAGAGATTTATTGGAACATGCTAATATGACTTATTTAATACTTGTTCCTTCTGAAGATGTTTCTTGGACAGAAGCTGAGTTCTAAAAACTTGCTTGAGAAGTGAAGTAGTCCATGCTGGGAGCATAGTTCTGTGGGTACATTAACTTGCATTTCTTGTCACTAGAAGCTGCTCTTATGGACCCTACACATGCAGTTGTAAATAGACCCAGTTATTTGAAAGCTTCATTATAGTTAGTTAGGATTAGGCTGGTTTGATATGTATACATTTTGGAAAATAATTGAGAAGACTTTTTAATCAATTTAAATTGTTGTGTCAGCAGGAAATAAAAAGGAACAGCAGGGATGCTAAATGTTTTTTTTTCCCCCTCATAATACAATCAGTTTAATGAAGTAAAGATTTATAACGGAATGTGAAATTATATTACAATTTTATGTTGTTACTTGCATTTGGGGTTGTTTTTCTTTTTTTTAGGCTTAGGCATGTAGAACAGCCTGTTATTTTTTAGGTCTGATCCTGGGGAAATGCCAAGCACCCTCCCAACAGCACTAGGATCCCTCAGCTCTCCCGGGAGGCCCCTGTTGTTAAGGGCACTCAAAGAATCTATTGCTCAGTTCCATGGGGGAGGGTTTGATCTCTGTCCAGTTTCTTTTTCCTTTCGTTTTCCTCTCTTCCCATTATCCTCCCTTGTGTCTGGGGCTGCTTCCCAAGGGCCTTTTAGGCATCTACAGTCCGGTAGCAGGTTGTCTGCAGAGCTTGGAATCAGCATCTGTAATGAATGGCAAAACATTTTGGACATGGTGTCTTGAAAATTAGGGTGTCTGGGCTGCTTTGCCTTCCTGGCTATTGTAGTGATGCTGCAGCTTCTCATTTTATCTGTTTTTGGGCTCCTCTGTCCCGTTTGAAATTTCTTTTCCACACATCTGAATCCCATAACTTGGTTTTGTGCTAAATCTTCTCTGTAGCTCTCTGCTTTTGCAACCTTTAAAGATGTTTTTGAGGGTTGGGATGAGGGCTCTACCATTGAACCCACAGGTACTCCTGCCTTTAGGCTTAATTTGCTCACTGTGTGAGGGCAGGTAGGTGTGCATTAGGCACATCATGTGCCTCAGGTGATGGCTTTATCTGCTACAGGTTCACAAACATGGGCACAGAAGCTAAAAGGATGTGGCATGTGTAGCTGCAAGTCAGCCTTGGTTGTCTGGTGCTCAGGAAAGACTGATTTACCAGAACAGCAGTGCTGTGCATCTGTACCTTGCAGTGCAGGGGAGAGGAGTAGGGGGGCTGGTGAACACTTGCTTAAGGACAGTTTTAAATGTATTACATCTTTTCTGTCAGAGGAGGTTCCCTGTCCCCCCTGCCCCCATTGTGCTGACTGATGCCTGAGTACATGGCAATTTTCAGTCCTTCCTACAGCCTCTTCTCTAATTCTGATTTTGCTGGGGAGGGGAGGTGCAGGGGGCTGAGTGCTTTGCCCATCTTGTGGAGGAAATTCCTGAAAGACCTGATCACTGTGTCAGCCCATCTTGTTCTACTTTTCTGCCCAAAGCCTTTTTTCTTCACATCCCAAAGAGCTGGTCTCCAAGGCTTTTTGTTGACAGCTTTGCTGCTTGTTAGCCTCTATCAGTGTTTATTTGTTTCTGGATGAGTCTTTGATTATTAGTCTGGAAGCTTTTTTTTCTTAGCCACTTGCACTGAAACACACCTTACTCCACAGCTAGTGGGAGTTAGGTTTTGACTTGTGTGTAGGTGTGTTAGAATCTAACTCTTGGGTAATATGCTGGGGATAAAGACTGTGCTTTCTGTCTCAAGCCTTGTAGTGGCAGAGAACTCTCTTCATGGCTCAGGACTTTTGCTTTGTATGGTACAAACCCACATGCCTAATACAGAAAATGGATGAAATCTTCTGTGCCACATTTTGGTTTATACCACATTTTGTTAATATACAGCCAGTGAGATTACTATCTGGATTTTTCATGCAGTTGTTGAAAATTTAGCAAGAAATAATTGGAGGTGGGATCTTACCTTCCAGTAGAGAGTACACATGAATATGCTAGTTAATTTTCCAAGAAAGGAAAACTGTACAAGGCTGAGCTCTTAAGGAACACTTCTCTGTTACAGATGTTGAGTGGGACTGGGTAGCTGTATTGACTATGTTGAGGTGTGGACACAGCTTCTTTTTTTAGAAGCCTTAATGGCAGTTTTGATTATTGGAGTGGGAAAATGGATGCTGATCCATGCACAAGAGTCAAATCATCCTGTGTTAAAATTCCCCACTCTGTAGGTTTGTACTGGAATACAGTTGATCAGAGCAGGTTGGGCTGTCCTCAAAGAACTGTGCAGCCTCAGCACATCCATCTGCCCATCTGATGTAATTTGCCCCTGTGCAATCTGCAGGCATGGGCAAGCAAGTCACAGAGATGCTGGGCTTCCTGAACCTACTGGCCCTTAGTTGTGCCTTTCTTTGTGTCTTCTGATCTACATCAGAAGCTGAGTTCAGATCAATGATTTGGGAAAAAATGCCCTAGGTTGGTAAGGCTTTGTATACAGTGTCATCTCAGTCAGCAGGGATCAGTGCTGGGTTCAGTCCTGTTCAAAATCTTTATCAGTGGAACATCTCCCTTACGAGGAAAGGCTGAGGGAGCTGGGGCTCTGCAGCTTGGAGGAGAATGAGGGGTGACCTTATCAATGTTTATCAATATGTAAAGGTTGAGAGCCAGAAGGGTGGTGCCAGGCTCTTCTCAGTTATGCCCAATGATAGCACAAGAGGCAATGGATATAAATTAGAGCATAGGAGGTGCCATATAAACACAAGGAAAAATGTTTTTACTGTGAGGGTGACAGAGCACTGGCACAGGCTGCCCAGGGAGGTTGTGGAGTCTCCTCTGGAGACATTCAAAGCCCACCTGGACACATTCCTAGGTGACCTGTAGGTGACCCTGCTCTGGCAGGGGAGATTGGACTCAGCGATCTTTTGAGGTCCCTTCCAACCCCTAACTTTCTGTGTTTCTGTGAATTGTCACTCTGTGGCTGAAGGCTCATTATCTCTTTGTCCCAGATCTGGGGGAAGGCCTCTACAGGAGGATGGATGCTCTTTTGCAGTGGGACTGTTGTCAGGCCTCATTCTGTTCATGGTGCAGCCCTCTACCCAGGTAGTGCTGTGCTGCAGCTGCTGTGGGCTGACTTACATCACTGGTACCACTGCTGCTCCAGTGATGGGAAACTTCAGATTTTGGTGCTTAGGGTCTTTTGAAATGTCAAGGTTGTCTGCCACAGCTCCTAGAGAGGTTTGGTGCACTGGGATGATAGGGGGGGATATTTGTGCCAAGTCTGTTCAATCGGGATTTCATTCATTTTCTCTTCCCATTTACACTGTATGGTCAATTCCTTGGTTTAAGCAGTACTCCTTGTTTGTCAGGTGCTTTAGGTTTTTTTCTCTCTTGCCATGTTTGTACCCTTTTTATGTTCTCTGTGTAATTCCTTATCCACAGCACATGCAGGGATTTATCCTTCATGATTTTGTTTTATCTGACCTGATCTTTGCTTGATGGTGAATCGGTTGTTGCCCATAACATTGTTTCCATCTCCTCCCCTGTTTGTAGGTAAGACTGACTCTTTTCCTCCCTCAGTCCTGGTTGAGCTTTCAAATCCATTTCTCTTCTGATCCGAACAGAGCAGTCCATGCCATGCTAAGTTAGTTGCCTCAGTTGTTTAAGTTGTTTTAAGTTCCTGCTGTTGATCATCTCCTGATCTCTCCTGACAAATTTTTACCCAAATTCAAATACTGACTTCTGTTTGTTGTCCTCTTGAGAGTGTTGGCTCCTATTCCATACCTCTTTTGAACCAACAAAGATAGGATTTGTTTTTGTTGACTATTTTGGGCTCTCTTGATCAGAGGCTGTGGGTCTCTGGGGCTGTGCACTTGGCTGGCCTTTGCTTGGATCTCTTCTCTATGAGATGCTGCCTTGTTGATCAGCTCTCAGGGAACAGGCCTGCTTTTTCCACCCTGCTGGATATATTCCCATGTCTCATTTCTGTGCATCCTACTGTATTTCCATTCTCTGATGTGAAAGTGATTTCACTTCAGTTCTGTTGCTTTATGAATCCAGTGTGAAGTAGCCTAGATGATTTCCACGTTATCTTAATTACTTGTTTATACTTTGCATGCTTGCTCTGTGACAGGCAGGCATGTGGACTGATAGCAAGTCTTTTGCCTCAGATTTGATTAAAGTTCCTCTGCATAAATAAATTGATTATTCTCTGAATGCTTCTCATTTATCTCCTTCCATCTGTTACACCATCAAAAGTGGAGAAGTTATGGGAAGGGACAGATGATGCTGGGATTGCTGTTGAGACTTACCCCAGACATCATTGCCCAGGTGTTTGGGCAGCTATAAAGCAATGTATAGAGAGGGTAAGATAACATGGCACCGGTTCTGGTTTTCTTTTAACTGTTAGGCTACAAACTACAGCAGTTTATGAACTGTTTCACAAGTAGCTTGGCCATCTGGGAGCAGTGGGAGGTAGCCATCTCTCTGCCTTCATGTTAGTTGCTGCTGCTCGTGAGCCAGAACTGTAAGAACAGAAGAAATCAGAGCTCCTCTGTTTTTTTCCACCTTCCTTTTTCATGGATCTCCCAGGTGCTAGATGAGTATGTTCCTGTTGGCAGAATACAGTCTCAGACACCAGGAAATCTGGGCTCCCTTCCTGATATTGTTACAGCCTGTGTAAGCCTTTGTGCCTCAGTTTCCCTAATACAGTGTGTAGTTCGCAGTGATGTTCATATATTTTTTTTTAAGCACATTTCACCTCCCTTCATCTCCAGACCCATTATTGCAGCAATGTAGTTGTAACATGAGTGATAACTAACAAGTCTAAATAAAAGTGAAGAAAGTCTGGCCTGGCCCACAGCCATACAAATGCCATCAGTCTCTTTTCAAACAAAGTGCGTTTCAGTCAGGTGGCGTTTACTCAAAAAGCTTCATTTTCCTCAGTGCATCTGAAGGCAGTTTCTTGAGGTCGGAAGATGCATCTTGCAGAGAAGTACATGTTCCCTAAGCAGGCTGCTGCTCTGTAGATGACATTGCTAAGGCTATTTCTGGATATGACCATCTTCCTCAAAAAGGTAGTGTTATGTGTGGGAAGAAGCATGGTGCAGGGCAAAAGGCTGGCATGCTGGGCCCTTGGATGGTTTCCTGAGTCTGCTGCTGAAAGGCTGCAAGATCTGGGCACGTCAGATGACCTACATGGGTCCTGCCATCTGCACATTATGTGGTTCCCACCATCTGCACATTGGGGTAATGCATACACTTTTCTAATCCTGTTTTCAAGAAACAGAACTGGTGTTTTGGAGCTTGTGGCTGTTTGAAAGGAGGTGAGACTTAGAATCCTAAGTTCTCTAAGTTGACTTGAAAATTGTCTTCTGTAGCTTTATTCTCTCTCTGTGAATCACTGCAATCTCTCTGCCATGCATGTGCTAGCAACTCTGGTACTGGTTCTGGTGGAGCATTGGAAGACACTGAGTCCCTGACCATGCAGCAAGACTCATGGAGCCTGCTGGAGGTCTGTGGGACAGGGTCTGCATAGAGCCTTCTTCAGCATCAGACCTTAGCCTGCTCTGTGATACACACAAATAGTAAACAGAGAAAATTTTGTTAGCAGAGATATTAAGATGTTAGCAGAAGATAGATGAAGTCTACCTCATTCTACTTAAATAATTAATTTTGCTTCAAATGGTCTGTTTAAGATGACCATGTAGGGAGGTTGCCCTGCCCAGGTGACACTTGGGAGGGACCTGAGGTACAAGTGCACATCTGACATTAGTGTGAGAAAGTGTCTGCATTTTGCCTTCCTCATTCTGTGCCCTGCTACTCTGTGGTCGTGGGGGAACTTGGAGATACCATGGTGAAGCCACCTGCCATTCCTCCTCACCAGATCCTGAAAATTCAATTTTGTCAACATATTAAAAAAAAAAAAAAGTCAAGACCTTTCTACAAGAAGCTTGAACTCCATTGCATTGTGGACCTTAGACAGGAACCTTGGCTTGTTGAAGGCTAAGAATATGCTTTTCCCTGACCTGTGAAAATCTACCTGTATTTGGCCAAGTGCCAGGGCAGGTAGCCTAGGGTTTCTCTACTAAAATGGCTAAGATGCCTCCCAGAATAAATGTGTATCAGCTTTTGTGTCTGATCTGTGTGCACAAGCCCCTTCTGGTGTGGAAGGAGGTGGTTTCTGTAGGACTTTTGCTCACTTGTCACAGAAGCTAGAAGGCAGGTGAATGGAACAGTGAATAGCACACTGGAGAACTCAGTTAACTCCTAGACCCTGTCAACAGCTTTATGTACATTCAGCAAGTCCCTTTTAGTGCAGCTTCTCATAGGAGACCCCCAGATAGTCTATTCCTCATATTGTGGTTTTTTTTTTTCAAGATCTGAGCCTGGGATCTGTGCTGCAGAAGTGCTGATGGTGCACAGCTGCAAAGGGCACCAGTGGGAGTTGTGCTTTGAACGTGTAAAGTGGCCCAGAAAACCAGGCCCTTGGGGGTCCTCAGTGACACCCAGAGGGACAAAAAGCTGCAACTCTGATTTCCCTGCTCCTTAGCTTCCAGTTTGGAAGGCGAGGATGCTTGATGATAAACATGCTTGTGAACAGCCTCGCTGCTGCTCTGGGTGAGCCTGTCAAAAAGCCTGCAAGGAAACCACCAGTTCTGTATTCAGAGCAGGGCTTGGCTTGAGGCCATGCGTTGAACAATGAGGAGAAAACAAAATATTGAATAGCTGCTTGTTCAGCAAACGTGGTTCCTCTTGGCCATGCAAAGCCCTGCATGAAGGAGTGTATGAGATAGGGCAGTTTACCCTTAGCACTTGGGGTGAGGACCTTGCACATAGGTTCTCAGGATCACTTCTGAAGTGTTGCAAGCAAAAACAATGATTATTATGAGGAGTAGGAACCAAACTGAGAGAGGCTGCATATATACTGTAGGTGGCTTTGAAGACATTTACTTCTTGAAGGGGTGTATGTACTTTTTAGAGTTGTTTTTTGACAGTGTTGCAGAAGGCTTTATGAGTACTGTGCAGAAACCCAGAGGCAGGAGATTTCTGTGGTTGTGAACCACATGAAGGAGCTTTCTTCCCCTCGTTGAGCTGAAGGCTGTGGGGCCATTTCTCCTTGTCCTTATGAAAAACACGAACAAACATGTCCTTGTCTCGATGAACAAACATGAACAGATGCCAGTACAGCCATGTCCCCTTCCCCGTTGGAGGCAGAGAATGTGAACTTTGGAAGCAGTCTGGCTTGAGGAATCTGATGCCGTGTCCATCTCAAGAGAGACAGAAAATCTACCCAGAGTTTGAGGCCAGGTTAATCTGGTGCATCTCTCTTGAGGTCAGTGAGAAGGTAAACCAGCCTGTTCTATCTGCACACTTCAGCTCCTTCTGGAGGAGGATGTATTCCTGACCTCAGTGCCAGACTGTGTAGGGAGACCGTGGGACAGTAACGCCTGACACAGTTTTTGTCTTTGGTGTTGATTGAAAGGAAACACTCCATTAGATTTGCTGATACACAAGGCTGAGGAGAGACTCTTGTTAGGCTTCAGACTGGTACTTGTAGGGCTGCTTTGGCTTTGCTGTCTCCTGTTCAGCTGTATCCCACTCTACTGTAGGAGTTCTTGGCAGTAGTGAGTACCATAAGCTGCTGTGTACCCGAGTCTTCTGAGCAGCCCTCTGAGAGCCAGGCTCCTGTGCCTCCCAGAGGTGAGGTGGGTTCACAACTCCCTTGGAAACTCAACCCTTGAGCATCTTCATCTGGGTGGGAAGATTTGACTCTTGCACAGCTGTCGTTTGTCTTATGGTTGGGCTGAAAGCCTCACATGGTGCTGCTCATGGAGCTTCCCCAGAGGTTTCCCAGACTGTGGCCTCTGCAGTCGGTTTCACAGACTGCTTACACTGTTGACCCACTGCTACTTGAAACCCTGGCAAAACACTGGGGTTCCTCACCCAGTACCTTTTGTTTTGTGGATACAGGTAGATTTAAAATTGAAAAAAAACTGTTAATCACCCTTCCTTTTGGTTTGTTTTGTCATTTGGCTCTTCCCAACAGGAGTAATTTCTGAGGAAGAACTCGCATAAAAGAGAAAGCAGTAACGTAGTTCACTGGTTGCAGAGGGGTGGGTACCGTGGCTTGGGGAGTGGAAGAAGGCATTTCCTGCAGGGGAATTTGGTGTCCAAATGAGTGGGTGTCAATAGAGCCCCAAGGTAGGGAAGGTTTGTAATATGAAGAAGAGTGAGCCTGCATGCAGTGTGATGATGCATAAGCAGAGATGGGGGGGAACCTAAGTGAACTTGACAGAAAGCAATTGGTCTGGTCTGTGGATGGATGTTCTTGATGTTTTGCTAAATATGATTCAGGTAACTGTGCCTTAGTTTGCAGAAGCTGATGGAATATTTCTTTCCTCATTAATCTCTTGCTGAAGCAGAGTGGGATGAGTGAATTTGGAGGAGAAGCACTAGATCTGTGTTGGCCTGTAAGGACATGCACTGGAAGAAGTGATTTTTATTCGCTCCACTTCCTTTCCTTGTTGGTATATATGGCCAGCAGCATCTCCAGAGCCACCAGTATCTCTGTTGTGGGGGAGATGCAGCTCTTGGAGTCCTGGGTTCCTCTGGAGCCAAAGGCTGGTGTCAGATACAGACAAGAGGGTGACCAGATACAAGGAGATGATGTGGTTATTGGATCTAAATGCCACCTGTGTATCCCATAGCACAAGTGCACTGTTTTCTCTGTAGAAGATAGTTACCTCACTAAGAAGTCAAACCAAAATGCAGATATGTTGCAAATACATTCGTTGGGCTGCTTATCAATATTAAATGTATAAACCAGGAAGGTCAGCTGTGTTTAATGTCATGTGGCAGCTTTGTGATTTTTATTAGAGTAAAAAATCCAATGACAAATGAATTCATTGGTCTTTAGAGCTTGTTCCTCCCTGACTCGGTTTTTGTTGGCTTACCTGTGCTCAGGGAAAGTGTGGCTACCTCTATCATACTAGGAGGGATTTTATTCAAATAAAGAAAATGGAATAAAGTAATAAATTATTTACAGTGTCTCATTTACTGGGGGAATATGGTGTAGCCCAATGTTTGAGCAGCACTTACAGCACTGGATAGCAAGGCTGTAGGCAGAGGCACAGCAGCAACTGGTGCAAAAAAAGTTGTTGCATCTGACCTTAAATTGGAGAGACTGATAGTTGCTGCTTCCCTGTTTCTTCCTATTTTGTATGCAGCTTCAGGTATCTGGGGTAAAGCAGGATAAACTTCAGTTTCTCCTCTCCCAGATTTTTATTGCTTAAAATCGTGATGTGAACCGCTCTGCTACTTTTTGTTCTTGTTTGCTTGGCTTCTTTATGTTAGGCTTCCAAAACTCTTGTTTTTTTTCCCCAAGCAGTTTTAAAAATATAGTCAGCAGGACCCTCCTCCTTATATAACATTCCTCCAGTTTTTAGGGGTAGCTATCTGTTTGGATGTTTTAAATTTGTTGTTAAAGGACTGATTGTTAGAGGAACCTGACTTTTAAATGGGAACCCTGCAGACAGTTTGTGCTTGAGCTACTTTTAAATTGCAGCTGAGGTTTTGAGCAGTGCCAGTAAGCGTGCATGGGCTTTAGTTTTCCTCCCTGAACATGTCTGTACTCGCAGGGCTGTGGTCTCAGCTTTTAGGTGAGGGGAAGGTCCCTGCTTGCCCTGTCTGCCTGACAGCAGAGATGTGAGCTCCTCTGGTTTGTGGTCCATGCACAACATGGTGTCCTTATTTCAGTGGGTGACTCGGTCTGTGACTGATCTCAACACCATAGTGAACCCACCAGTTCTTTCCTGTTACACATGCAGAGTGTTAAAAGTAACCCTGAAATGTTCCCTGAGTGCTGCATTAGTTTGCAGCTGTGGAGTTCATCCTGTACCCATCTAAAAGTTGGTGATGGTGTACAAGGAGGGAGCTTTGATTTCAGTCTGGTGATACTCTCTAGGTTCCAAGTTGATGATGATAAGATCAGCTCAGTGAAAGATACAGTTCCATTTGTTTCTGTACCTGCTTAAAATATTTTTTTTTCTGGATGTAGAATCAATAGAGGTTTCCTGTACTTTTTTTCCACTTTAGCAACAGCACTGTCCTTGTTTAACACCAGATAAATCTTAATAATATGTGCAGCCCAAAGACAAGGGGAGAAAATTTAATCTCTAGATCAGGAACTACAGAAAATTAAATTAATTATGAACAGGAGAGAGAGGGCTTTTTTTCTGTATCTCTTTTTTTCAAGCAGAGGGAAACTGGCACAGAAAATAAGAGTTTGCAAATCATAGTAGTGGGGTGCTATTGTGGTTTTTTTTCCTGAATATAACTGAAAGGAAATACTAAACTTTTCCAAATGTGCCCAGTACCACTAAGCAAAGAACGGGCAGGTAAGAGAAGAAACAATCCTCTAAGATTCATTCAGCTTTGCTGAGATTCTTCCCTTTGCATTCAACTTCACTGGGAAAGTGTTGGGGGGGGGAGGAGTTCATTTTTTTTCTTGCTGATGATATGGTTAAAAGTCACAGCATACATTTCCTGACTTGGTGAAAAGCTTGTGACCCCTCTCAGTTGTCTTGTTCATCAGAAGGCAGATAGGTAATAAAGAGTCTCCTGTTAGAGGAGTAGGGAGAACCTGCTGTTTTAATTTTGTTCACAGCAGTGGGCCAAACTTTGTTCTTTCAGTGCTGGCCTTGATAATTGGCTCAGTATAATATAGGAATTCAAGCCATTGCATATCTCTGGCTTTATAACTGCTAATGTCATAGCCAAGAGGAGTGCAAAGTGTCCTGCAGGAACATGCAGTAAATAAGAACAATAAGCATGTTCCAAAGAACATACAGACAATGGCTTTAAAGGACCTCAGCTCTGCCCTGGTGGGTTAATTTGCATCCGAGTTGTCTTGACAAATGATTTAGACTCTGTGGGGATTGTGGGTTTGACTTGGAGGATTTCTTTGCATCCGAGTTGTCTTGACAAATGATTTAGACTCTGTGGGGATTGTGGGTTTGACTTGGAGGATTTCTTGGGCTAAATAATATGTCAATATCTCTGATTTCTTGTTACTAGACTTAAGGTATCCACTCTTTTGGGGAGGGAAGGATTTGCTTTGGAAGTTTCCTCTACTTCAGGAGTTTGGCTATAGTGTGCCTTGCCTCGAGGTTATCCTGTATTCTGCTGCACGGGGTACCTTGCACAGACACATGCCAAAGTTTTGTTTTTCCTCTGGCCACCCACAACTCTCAGCCACAGCCAGCTCAGGCTCATTTACCTTGTTTTTCACTGAAGTCCGTGGTTTATTCATCATCTCCAGTGAGGTTCTAACACGGTTGTTTTTTTTTTTTTTTCTGAGTAGCATTTAATTATGACAGGGTTTCCCTTGGAGCACATCCTCCATTCAGTTCCCTAATTGTAGAATTCTCTGTGGGATTCTCCAGATGGGGGATAGAGGATAATCTTCTCAGAGCTCCGGAAGAAATGTGATGCCAAATTACAGAAAATAGATCCTTTTTATTAAGCTTTTGGTCTCCTTTTACTCTTATTTTAAGGTGACCTTCCGTTAAAGAGAAATGTTGGATAAATGGCTGTCCTTTTTAAATAATCCTCAACAACCTTACCTGAGTTACTAATAACATTGTTAGATTAGAAATACTGGAAGGATTAAACTTTTTTTGCCACCCTTGCTTTCATCATGGGGACAAGAACAATGAACTTGCCTGTTTCCCTTTTGTTTTTTAGCTGGTCACATTTTCAAGCTTCAAGTGCTAAACCTGGGTGTGCTGGCAGAGTGCTTGGTGTGGTGGGCAGGTATAAAGACAAAGCCCCCCCCCTCCTTTATCAGTTGGTCACAGTGCCACTTTATGGGTCACTTGCTTCCCTGCAAGCTAGTGCTGTGTCAGTGCTGTTTCAATCCCTGAGGGGTTTCCAAGCATCCTTAAAATGCTGCTCAGTGCCACTGATGTTTGCAAACATGGCAGTGCTGGACATCCCGTTCTGTGCCCAAATCCTGCCTATATCTGGAGTTGTACTGAGTTTGCTAAATCTGGCATGGGACTGCTGAGGGGCTCCAGGGCTTGTCCTTACAGAGCTTATTCTGCTGGAAGGTTTCCCTGTGTTTGGTGTGCATAAATTAATACTCCACGAGTTCTCCTGTTAGAAAATTACACCAGTATTTTTATAGGAGAAGCTAAACCACAAAGAAACCTAACTGCAGTCCTGTGGTGAGCTGGTGGCAGAGACAGAAGTAGTCTAGAAACAGCTGACTCTGCTCCCCTGTTCTTCTTGTTGCTTCTCTTTGGGCTTTTGTGTGCATTTAAGACTCTAAATAACATTTTTTGTAGCACCAGTAAGAGCCTTGTGTGTAACAGGTGAGTATCAGAGGGGGAAGTCTCTTCAGCAGGGAGGCTGAGGTTGTAGCCATCATTTTTAGTGTATGTAGTTGGTTGGCTTTATGCTGTGTTATACTACTGGGGGTGTGTAGAGTTTGCAGTGATTGAACCTTGGTGCTGAGAGGTCAAAGGTGACTAATCCAAATTTTTGTTTCTCTTCCAGGTCTACGCACAACGAACTAGAAAAGAACCGGTGAGTAGCTAATGGGCTGAATTCTGAGAAATGCAAGGCTGGTGAGTGTTAGGTGCTTTAACCTTACACATGCAGGGTGCTGTTTGATCAGCTCAGACAGCTGTGAATGACCACACTTGCATCATGTACTTTTAGAAGTCGGGGAGGGAAAACAGAAAAAGATCTGAAAAAGAAGCCTTGTTTTTCGTTGTTCTTTTTTGTTCCCCTCTCTCTCTCTCTCTGAAAAGGCAAGAAGTGACCCAGTTTTGCGACTAATCTGTATGCAGAGTAAATACTGTTCTTCTCCTGACACAGTGAAATCTGATTGGGGCACTTTCCATACATGAGGTTGCTACGGGATCGAGTTTCTTGGTCCCTGGGTAGTACATGTTAGCATGAACCGAAGGGCAGAGGCTTGTGCTCTCCACCCTCTCGCTCCCACCCCTCTCTGGGCTCTGGTAATCTCTGTGGTGCAGTAGAAAATGCCATTGTCCAGAGGCTCAGAGTTCTGGCTACCAGCACTCCTGTGGAGACTCTCTTCTAACCTGTTTTAGGATTGTTCCTCTTTATCCTTGAATCTGGAGTTTTAGCAAGCCTTGCAGTTTTGTTACTTGGCTAGATCTGCTATATGACTCAACCTTTTTGTAATAGGAGTTAAAGTAAGATAAATACCATTGAGACAAGGGAGCTAGTTCACACACAGATCAGATTATCCCCCTCCATTCAGGATGCTATAGTTAAGGTTGTGTCAGGCTTTCCATTATAAACTTATCTTGGCTCTTCTGTGGGATTCTAGGGGGGCTGTAAGGGGGTGTCTGTGTTTTTTGTGGCTGCCAGAACAAAGGCAATGCTCTGTCCAGCTGCTCCCAGGAAGAAACCCCCAGGGTGGGAAAGCTGAGTCTAAATAATTTGATTGCCTCCTCTTCCCTCTAAGCAGCCATTATTTAACGAGGGATGGGAAGACTATAAGGATGGCCAAAGATACTTCAAGCCAAGTGTGTATTTTCATTTAGATTAGAACTTCCCATGTGGCTTGAAGTCAGAGCTGAGTGTCTCATGCATCATGTTGCCCTCAGTTTCCCCATGTCTGCCTCCCCCTGGCATCAGCAGTGCTGGGGAGCAGCTTGGCCCCTGCATGGTGTGGATGTTTTTTTCCAAGCTGTGCTCCTCCTTCCTGATAGCTTTGATCTAGACTTGTCATGGTCCTGTTTTTCTGGGGTGATTCAGGGAGGGAGGGGTTTTATTTGGGTTGTGTTGTTCCCTGAGTCTCAACCTTTCCAGTCCCAGGTTGAGCTGTCTTGTGAAGTGTTGGCTCTTGGGTTTTTCAGTGCTCTCTCAACAGTTTTATTTACCAATGAGGGAAAGAAAATGCAGTGCTAGGGTCTGACCCAGAACAGAGGGGACTTTTTTCTCCATGACAACAGTAAACCGTCACTAATTTTCAATGTGCTTATTTGCATATCTAATTGTTACTGCTAATGCTGCTTGCCCTCAGTGCAGCTTTAGGACAGAGCTGTCCCCATCTTTCCCTGCACCAACCTGGTGCTCTCACAGTGGCCAAGTTTGCATGGGTATGTGACCATCTTTTTCTGTCATCAGCTTCTGAGGCAGGCAGTGAGGCTTCAGACTCTCTGTGGGTGAGATCTGAGCAGCTAGGACTACATACTTACTGTCCAGCTGAGGATTGGCAGGTATTGATGGGTTTAGGATATGCCTGATACCAGCAATCTGTGTGAGCTGAGGGTATTTTTGCCTTGATTCCCTGTCTTTAACTGAGGACACGAATGCTGCCTGGGGTGGGGATGTCATGAGGATTGACTCTCTCTTCCATCTTGGTTGTGCTCCCTAGTCCCTGCCTGTTCCAGATTAAAGACTTCTGACCATCAGCCTTCTCAACAAGATCTTCCCTCTAGGGCTTCCCATTCTGAGAGACTGTATTCCAGGTCTGTGACTCAGGCCTGGTTTTACAAGCCTTTGGTTTTCATCCTTCAGGGAAAGGTGCACAATAGATGACATTGGGTGGTCTGTACAGGCAAACTACTGTATCTGGGGTTGTCTGTCAGGAGCCCAGTGCTTCTGCTTTGGGATTGTCTGGTCCTTAATGCAGATGCTGTGGCCTGAGCAGCTGCATGCATCTGCAAACCTAACTAGACCCATGCTGGGTTTGCAGTGCTTATTACCAACGATTTGGAGAGTGCATTCCGTACTGGAAGCATTTATTTTCAAACTCCACAGCAGTGTTTTCTCAGCAAAGGGGATTGCTTCCAGTTAGATTTTCACCATGTTTATTTGCTGTGTCGTTAAGTTTGTCAGTGTCTCCAGACTTAACTGTTGTAAAGATAAAAGCCCTGATACTAATGGCTTTGTGGCTGGCAGGTGCTCATTTTCCCTATTATTTGAGATTATTCCTTTTGAATCTGACTGTTATCTCTATTATTGACACACACTATAATTTTCAAAATTGTCCACTATTAGATCTCTGACTCTGGTTTTTCCCTTCTTGTCTGTGAACAGCAGTCTCCTTATGTTCAGTTACATTTTGTTTTAACCCATTCAACTATTACACAGAGTTTCTTTCAAGCAGTAGCAAGAGAACAGTAGAAAACCAAAATGTTCTCCTCCTCCTTTTTGAACGTGTGTTTTAACTTGGACTCAACGTTGCAGAGCTGATGATGTTTCACAGTATGAGGATTAAGAATCTTTTACCCTTTTGATGTTGTAAAGTAACTGATATATGAAAAAAATAAAGCAATGTTTTAACTTCCACTCCTTTTCTTAGTCTTGGAATATCTCAAGAAAACTCTCTGATTTGGTACCAGATATTAAATGTAATATTTAAGTGACTTTCTGCTTTGATTTCGTTTTTTGGTTTTGTTTTTTTAAAGTTAATTTATAGTTATTATCTGTCATTAATCCTCATGTTTGAAAATGGTGTATTTTATTTAATGGGTATGTGTTTCAGTTTATCTCTGCCCAGGATGAGTCATAGCTCGCATTTAAACAAGAAACCAGTATTCTACTTCTCATCTGCTGCAACATGTAACTAAACCAATACTTTCTAGGCCTCTAACTGCCTACCAAAAAACTGATTTGTAAGCAACACCCCATCATTTTCTAAAGGAAAACATGGGAAAGAAGTGACTGAAAGATGAATTTTGATAGTGTGATGTTTTCTCAAAAAATGATAATAAATAGAGTTCAGGCTTAAGTTAAATGCTGTGTGTTACACAGACAGCAGAATTAACTGTTGTCTATGAGCATTTTAGACACACACCAGTTTTGGAAGGATGTGGTTAGTGTGGTATTAAGAGAAGGTACAGAGCACTGAGATGACTTTCCTGTTGCTCTGTGAAGTGGCAGTTCTGGTTGACCAACATGGTGGTGGTGTCTGTCAGATGTGTTACACCTCCTGACAGAACAAGAAAGATGTTTGTAAAGCTATTGATCAGATTTAAAGTTTTCCTTTATTTACTAGAGCAGTCTGTTTGGTTTGGTGGTGGTTGCACTGTAATACAGCAGAAGGAAGGAAAACAAAGCTGAGTAATTGCATAAAAAAGTTAATTATTGAGGCAGATTTTTCTTACAGTAACAATAATTTAGTTCATACAAAAGATAGATCCAAGAAGGGAAAGAGACCTTGGGAGAAGCACTGAAATGAGAATTTTCTGAAGATCTCACAGAATTTGTTGCTCTGAAAAAATAACTTCTTTAAAAAGGAAAAGGAAAAAGTCTAAAGGAGACAAGATACAGCTTGAAGTGCTGTAAGATCCTTTCTCTGGTATCTTTTGAGATGATCAGAAACAAAGCACAGATGACAAACACATAGAAATGTGCTGTGTTTTATAGCCTTTCTGACTCCTACCAGGATCCCCCTTCTATCTTCTGTGGTTCCCCACCCATTCTCTCTTTAACACGAGAGACTCTTTATTGCAGAGTGTTTCTCTGGCACAATTTCTCATGCAGAGCTGGCTGTTCTGTATGCTAGGTTGCACATATGAGGTAGCAGGCGAGATAAAGGAAAAGCCCTAATAAATGTTTAGGAGAAAACCATTACCTAGGTCAGCTTGCACTGAAATTTGGGGCCTTCTGAAGCCTCGCAGCAATTGCAGTTTGGTTCTGTTTCTTTAGAGCAGGGTCTTGAGTGTGTCCATTACTAAAATGCAAGAGAAGGAGGAGCAGGCATTTTAACATAAGGTATTTAAATAGTGCAGACATGCTGTCTAGGCTGGGAAAGATAGAGGGAAGGGAAATGAAAGTCTGCTGAACCCTTGCTGCTCAGAAGAGATGGATGATTGTGCTTTTGTAGTGCTATATATGCTTGCCAAGGCAATCTGATCAGTGTTTGTCTTGAACCAACTAATCAATGTGGTGTTGAGTTCAGTGCTATTTATCAGGAGAGCTGGAACAAGAAACTAATCCAGTAAATTTCATTTGTTCTCTGGAGTGGGCTTTGTTTTCATGTTAACTTTGTGTAGCAAATGTTGACAGTACATATTGTTTTCCTCATTTATAAAACTTGGAACCTGTGATGTTCCCTGCAGCAGTCAAACCATGTCCAACACAGCTAAGCATGCATCTTTCTTTGACATATCCAAAGGTCAGAACATGCACTGATCCAACTTGCTCCTTGTGGGAACTGTAGCTAAGCCCTCCTGTCTTCGTGGCCAGTATGGAACAAGAGCTGGAGGTAACTAGCTGTCCCTGGCTGTTGCTTGGGTGACAAATGCCTCTGTTTTCAGCTAGGATCAACAATTGTCAGCAAAGATGAAACACATTCCTCTAGCTTAGGAGATCTGGATCACTTACTACACTGCTGTGCCTGGTTTTGCTTAGCCTGGGGTGAGTGAATTCTGTGGTTTGTGGACTAAGGCTGTTGGAGAGATGTTCTTTCTGGGTTCGTTTAGGCTCAGTCATGCTTGTTCAGCATCATTCTGCCTTTTACTACATTGTGCTTATTTCTTTGTATTGCTCTGCAAACTCACCAGTCAGGTGCTGCAGAACTGGGATTCCTCTCTGGCTGACCATGATGTTTGTGCATGTCATGTGCCTTCTTGAGCAGAAGCAGCATTTCATTGTGCTTATGGTCAAAAGTCTGCAAAGGCTTTGTGTGACATTTCCTGGGCATCAGAACATTTGGGACCCTCCGTAAAGCTGTGGAAAAGGGAAGTTAGTTTCCATTCCAAAAATTTGGAGGAAACAAAATGATGCTCATTTTGTTGGAAGTCTTTTAGTGCTGTTCATTTTGTAATTTCTAGTTTCAATTATTTTATTTTTTTTTTAAATTCAAAGTGGTGCAGTGAGGAGTGAGTGCACACCTGTCTTCTTTATTCTTCCAGACCTCTGCACTGCTGTTATGAATCCAATAGCAGTTGGAGAAAGAAAACAAAAAGAGCAGTACTACTATTTTGGATAAACTGTTGCAAAGAAAAATGGTTTTGTTTGAACGATGTTGCACAACAAAACAACTCTCATAAGCCACTTTTCAGAAACAGATATTTGGGACCCTTTCTGATGTGTTTTCCTCCTGTAATGTAGAAAGAACTGTCAGCACAATCTGCTTGCCCTTGCCATAATGATGGTGAGAGTCCCTTTGTTGCCTTGCCCTTCCCAAAGGGAGACTTCAGAGCAAGCCCCCATCTCAGAAAGAAAGCTGCTCTGCAGTCAGGTCTCCCCACTTACTGGCTGAGTTCTTGCATTAAGTGTCCTGTACTGAAGATTTTCAGAATAGTGAATAGGAGAGGTATCAAATGGTGTGTTACTGGTTATTTACTGCTTCCAGGGAGGGAGCCAGGAGAGGGTTTGGTAGCTGCTGGGGATATGTAATGAAAGTAGTCCAGTGCACTTCAGTGGTATCTGATTTGGACTGCATCATTGCCAGCTTTGCTTCTCAAATTTGTGTCCTCAAGTTTCTGCTTGGGTGTGTTGCTACAGATTTTTTTTTCAGGCTGACCCCTCTACAGGTAGGTATTTTTATGTCTGTCCTGAAAGAAATAAAAAAGAGCCATGTCAGGGCTCTGTACATGCCGTATCTCTCTCAAAGTTATCTCCAGAGACTTAGCAGACTTTTTCTTTTTTTCTTCTCTTTCCTGGGGTGCTTTTTGTTGAAATGCTGAGAGGTGAACACTGATTCAACAACTTTTCTTGTTCAGGTGACTAACCATGCTCATGGGTCTGAAAGCATTACGAGCTAAAAAAGCCCCTTGGGGAGCTGCTGCCTTAGAGAATATGAGGTAATCAGAATATAATTTTTGAGACATTACCTGTTAAGTCCAAGTTTCCTGAGGCAGAAGCTGGAGTTGTGTGTGCTCCTCTGCATATCAGGTAGTCATGTTGCAGCAACACAGTCCATGCAGACTTGTGATAACCAAAGGAAATTCAGCATGGGATAGGAAATGCAGACAAGAAACTTTCTGTGTGTTGCCCATTTTTCCCAAAGCATGACAGCTTTGAGAACCTGTAATCTTACGATATGCCAGGGAGGGGGTTGGAGAGTCAGAGACCCCCATTTAACAGATGAGAAGCAGAAACTTACATGAATCCAGTGACTGGAGTAATGGCCAAGTAGGAACAAGTTTGTATTTAACCACTCTTTTGCCTCATTGATCCACATCCCAGCCAGTTGCTTGCTTTTTCCCTTCTTCACAAGTTTCCCCTGTCCCACCTCTGCCTACAAGACTTACCCTCACTCCTTGTGTCCCACTCAGTCTCCTCCCTGTCAGTGTCACCCCAGGAGGTGCTGCCTCATGCTGTCTTGCTGCCCTCACACCTTCTCCCAACTGAAAAAAGACAAGGGGCACAAAGCAAAGATACCTTTGCTGCTGTGGGTGGCTGGTGGAGCCCCTTGTTTTGGATGCTGTGGTGAATATTGCAAGTGTGCAACAGGCGTTCAGAGAAGTGGAAATGAGAGCAATAGGCTTCCTCCTGCTGTTGCTGTGGTTGTTGCCTGGCTGCAAATGCTGCTGGTCACCCTGAGCAGTTTGCAAAGCTGTGAGCAAACAGAGCAGGCAGGTTTCCTCCCCAAAAGCACGTGTGACAACCATAAAACAATTAAATGGACCATGTGCAACCAAGTGTCAGGAATTCTTCCATTAAACCATTGGGTAACGTGGACCTTGCAGAAGATGGTGCAGCAGTAAATGGTGTATCTCTCTGCCTCCCTTTCTGTGTGCCTTGGCACTTTGAGTTTGTGTAGAAATACAGATAATCTCTGCTTAGTCCTCTTTGTGTTTGCTCTTTAGTAAATCCTTGCAGTGCCTTTACAAAATTGGAGTATACTTTTTCAGAGTTAGTTCTTGAGTCTGTAAGATGCAGGCTGAATCTCATGTAAAGGTTTTGGATTTGTCCAAGTCTGGAGGAATGCAGAGGAATCCCTGGATCCCAGAGCAATGGGATGAATCAGGTTTTCTGCCTGGTGTTTTATTAAAAAAATTAAGGGCTGTCTTTTGAAGATACCCTTTATGTGTACACTGCTGCATGAGCATCACTTCCCATTTAATGTGTAATAAGATTTTCTGCCCCACTTGCTTGTTAATTACTTACCTTTGAGAGTACATTCACAAAGCAACATGACTTATTTAGGGAAAAATGGAAAGCTTCTACAAAGGATGGATGCTTTTTTTTTTTTTTTTTTCCCCATGGGTTAAAGTAAGAGTACCTTAAGACTCAAGATGAGTTGTTTGGTCTGGAAAGGACATTTGAAGATCATCTGGTTCAAACCCCCCCAAAGGAGGCCTTGCTGTGAACAGGAGATTTTGCAGAGTGCATGTTTAGCTCATAGAAGGTGAGGCAGGAAAGGGGATGTAGCAGTTGCATGGTGATCTTGTGTAACTGCCTGTACAAAGGTTTCTGTCCAGGAGGGGCTGAAGGAAAGAAGTAGGCATAACAGAAATTGATAGAAAAAGCTTAGACACTGAAACCCCCTGTGAAAACAGGGTGTGAGTTTGACATGCAGTGTTACTCTCATAGCAAGAGATTCCGTGAATGGTATCAGTGGGTTCGTGCATGGTCCAGGCTGATAACAGCTTGTATGATAAGGGTGTGGTTTTTATCATGGTAGGTAGTAAACAGCTGCACAAAACTTAGTCATAAAGTCAAGTGCAGCCTGCTATCTCTGAGCTGACTGGTTGCTGAACCAGAGTGGAATATCTAGAAGTGTCTGAATCATTTGGAAGGACATCTCTTAATGACTCAAATGAATACTTGCTCCTTCACTTGGGCACTTGTTGCTCCTTTTGCTTGTCTCTGCAGTGCTGTAGTTGTGCCTGGTCGTTTGGAGAGCAGTGTCAAGGGTTCCTGCACCAAACAGCTTACTGCCCAGTGAGTAGTGCAACAGTGAAAGGAGGACATTTGGTAGACACCACTCTTCATGTGAATATCTGATAGACACCACTCTTCATGTGAATAAGTGGGTGTATTTGTAGAGACAGGATAAGGACCCTTTTATGGAAGTGCAAGGTGGTAAAGCCACATACCCATCAGAGGGGATATGTGGAAAGGGAAGTTGATGGCAAATTTGATTTTGCTGCTTATTTGTGCCTGTGAGCAGCCAGGTTAGAAGAGGCATAGGACATGAAGTGAGATCAGCCCTGAGGAGCTCACTGTGCCTCTCCCCAGCCTGGAAGAAGCTGATCAGCCAAGAGTGTCTCAGGAGGTGAGAACAGGCAGCTGCCTGCGTTTCCATCTGCTGCCACGGTGCATTCCTCTGCTCTTTCTGCTCAGAGCTGAATTGTGCAGGAAGGATTGCTCTGGCTATCCCAGACCTTGAGAAGTTCTGGGTGATATATTCTCCACGTTTGCCTCCCAGAAGGGACTTCCCAATGCTACTTAAAGACACAACCTGTTGAACACTTGGGGCAATTCATTGTAATTTGACATGGCCAAAGTCCAGCCCTTAAATGGGAAGTGGTCTGCTTGTTCTGGAAACTCAAATTCTTCAAATTAATTACTCTGAAAGAGGGAGCTGTGTAGCAGGTTTATTGTGGAAATGAGAGGTTAAAAAGAAGTTGCTTTGTATCTCCCATGTCTTTCATTCCCACCTATTTAGCCTTGTTCCTTGGGGTGGGTTGAATTGTGGGCTGCCCATTATGATTTTGCCCAGCTGCATGGGAATCTTCCACGCAGCTCAGGAAATACCTTTCATTAGCTACAGTTTGGGAATGTCAAGAGGCTGAATGTGGGGTGAGTACTCAGGTTTACACAGATGCACACAGTTACGTGCAAGCAGGCACAAAGGGCTTGCAGTTAAAACCTACATGCCCATCTCCTTTTAACTGGGGAAGACAGCCCCAGCTGTGTATACAGCTTGGTGTTTCCCTTTGATCTGTGTTTGTTTCCAGTGTTTCTCATAAACTGGATCCTGGTGCTCTTCAGAGCTGGCTGGTCTTTTCCATATTTGCAGCTGCATAACTGCATACAGAGAAGCTCTCTGGGGTGTAACTGGTTTGTTTTGGTGGCTTGGGGTGGGGGTTCCTCTTCCCTGGAACCCCTCCTGGTGTTTGCTTTGCTCCTGTCCTTTGCTTGCCAGCCTTTGTCTGATTGTCTCCTGCTGGTGGAAACTGCCTTGCAGATGCTTCATGATCCTCCCTTGTACTTGGCCTACCTGCTCCCACACATGTGGTGTTATTACTGCCCTTTTCCAGCTGCTCACCCAAACCTTCTTGGTCACAAGGGCACATTGCTGGCTTGTGGTCATCCTTCCATCCACCACTACCCCAGGTCCCTTTCCCTTTCCCTGCTTTCCAACAGCTCAGTCCCCAACCTATAATGATTCCTGGGGTTGTTCCTACCCAGATGTGAGACTCTACACTTGTCCTTGTTCATTAAGTTCTTCCCTGCCCAACTCCCCAACCTGTCCAGGTCCCTCTGAATGGCAGCACAGCCTTCTGGGGTGTAAACAGCTTTTGTATCAAGAATTACTCTGTTAGACCCTAGAAGCATGCTGAAAAATTCTGGCTGAGATAAGCAAATGGAGGGAGGAGGTATATTCTTCTTTCCTTTTCCCAATGTATGTGTTCGCCACTTTAGCCACCCAGAAAAGCAACTTTGATGCCAAAAGAAGTGAGAAACCAGATGGGAACACTTTGTCTCCAGTGAATATTCTACGTAACATGACCCTCTTAGGAAATGTGCAGAGCCTGTTCTCTGTTGTGTGACCTCTTTTAAACTTTTCTTGGCTTGGAAAAGCAGCTTACAGGCTTGATGTTCACTGCAAAAAGCACATATGGGGACGGGTTTCACTGAAGGGATTGCAAAGAGGAAGGTGAAAGCTTCTCTCTGGTGTCATATACTTCAGGAAAAGATGTGAAGGCCCTCTGGAGTCAGGAGTGTCTCTTGGAGTTTTTTTGAGTTGTGGTTCTTTTTCTTGGAGATCTTTGAGAAAAATAGCATGTGGTGTGGAAAGAGCAGTGTGGGAAGACAGTTACACTGTGGGTTGGGCACATGATAAATGGTGAGCAGTATTCAGAGTGGAAAGCTGTTGTACAGAAGGGACTCCCATAAGCCTTCCAAGCTGGCTCTCAGGTCAGTGGCAGCACTAGGACTGTCACACTGCTGCCTTGCATTTCCATTCAGACATCCAGGGAAAGGAAATTGTGTGAGTTTCTTACAGGCTTTTTCCCCCTTCTTTTTAAGGGAGCATCTCTTAAAAATGTTCTGTTATGTAAAGTGAAAATATGATTAATCTTTCCAGCTCTTGTAATCTTCACTGCTATTCTGGTGATATTCTGGGATTCCTGAATCCCAGCACCCAGACTTAAGTGTTTCCTTTCCCCCACATAAAACTAGTGTCTGAGCCAGTGTAACCAATGTATTTAAAAAAGAAAAAGAGGCAGCAGTGTCCTATGTGGATATTTGTTTGCTTTTTTTACTCTCATGATGTCTGAGCTACTCTGGTATATTTTTTTATGGGGCCTAAATTATAACCTTTTGGGAGCGTGGGATTAGTGGTAGGACATCAGAAACTAAAGATTTTAAAGAAATAAAAAGTTTTGTGACTGCAAAGTCAACAGTACAGTCTTCGTCTTGTTCTTACTCTGATCAAATTCCTTTGAACTTTTCTGGAATTCCATCTGGGGAATCTCTTAGGACAGAAATACGAAGAGATCTCAGTTTTTGCTGCATCTATCTGGGGGAGCAGTGAGGAGTTCTTGATAGATTTTGAGAAATGTGGCCATCTCCTACTCTGGGTGTTGTATTAACTAGCAGAGAAAGCTGAATGAATTAGCTTCCCAAAGTGTCTTACTCTTTAGGCACTTCACATACCAGTGTCACTGCTGAGCTACATGAGCACCTGAAAACCAAGACTGGATTTAGCTGTTCAGTACTCCATGAAGGAATTAGGATTAGCTCCATTTTGTGGATGAATGGTGCATGCTTTAGTTCCTCAAGGGATTTACCTGAGGTGATGCAAGCTGTCTGCAGACAGGTCTTCTAACTCTCACCTAAAGGTCTTGCCTGCTGCATAACCCTTTCCTGTTTGTGGAGAGAGCTGAAATGTCAGCTCTGTTTGGTTGCTGCTTCTCCCTTCCTGAAAGCACATGCCATCTCTGCAAGCTCCTGGCTAGCACAGCACTAGGAAAGTCAAGAAATCTCTGCTTCTGTTTTGCCATCTGGCTCTCATGATGAGGAGACCAACCACAGCCTCTCCCCAGGTGAATTGTTTTTGGTAAAAATTACCCTTTTTTTGTTGTTTTTCTCATTTTTTAATGGTTGCTATTTCCAACACCTGTGAATTTTGAAACCAACAATCAGTGACCCCAGGATAGGGTGCTACATAGAAAAACACCTGATCATGAAGAAGTAATTTATCTTGCTAAACTCATGAGGGACCCAAGCACTGCAAAATAACAGGGAAGGAAGGATGTGATGGTGATTATGATGCAGTGTCACTACAGGTATGTCTGTAAGCTCGTGTGGTTATTTTCTTTAGTTCTTTAATTAATATTGTGCTCATACTTGAGTAAATGAAAACACTTTCCACCAAACCAGAAGGCTGTTTCCAGCTCCTGTTTCCATTTTATTTTTTAATTACTTTTCTTTCCAAACAAACCACGACCCTTTCAGTGTCTGGTGTGTTCCCAGGTGGGATCTCAACCCTTTTTCTCCTGGGAGGATAGCAAGCATAAGGCAGCTAATCCTCCCACAAATGTTAGTTTACTCAACTAAAGCTGTTCTTGGTTTGGGAGAATTAAAAATGTATTTATTTGTGGCATTGCTGACCCAGGCAGGGTTGGTAATGATCTTCTCCAGCAGATCAAGTCTGCTCTAGACAGAATATCTTGTGCATAATATAATGAGTTTTTGAGCCCTGTTGGAAGCATTAGGAGTTTTGTAGTTGAGCTGGAAAAAGTAAAGCAATTTTCTTGTCTTATGAATACCTTTTGTCTTGCTTCCTGAGTGAGGAAATGGTTTCCAAGTGGCCAGCTTCATGCTCTCTCCCTGTTAGAGATCTGAGCAGTTTTACATCTCTTGCCTTCACATGTGCCCAGAGGAGAGAAGGAGGATGCAAGGAAGGTGTCAAGGGTGTTTAAAGGGAAAGGGCAGAACAGAATGTTCATTTTGTTGGTGGTGGTTTGTCCCCTGAAGTTTACATTGTTTTAATTTCCTAGTTGATAAACCCTGCTCCTCTTTGGAAGAACTGTATTGACAATGAGTTTGTACGAGCACATCACACTGGTTAAGCAGAAGCAGCAAAGTGTGTTTTCAGACACTCTGGTACCTCCTTTCAAAAACTCTTTTTTCTTTCTTATACCTCTGTCTATATAAGATCAGGACATGATTCCTGCTGTCGTGGTGCTGGGAGCTGTGCTGTGGTTTTGCTCAGGTTCCCCTGCTGAGTAACATACATAGCTAACTTGAGTTACAACTGTTTGTCACGTAATGTTAGCTAACTCCTAGGCTTTTGAAATACACTATTACTGTTCTTCATGTGCAAAAATTCATATCCAATAGGAAAAATAGTTCCATGATCTTTAAGATTTTTTTTCTGTTAGTGACCTTGGCTGCTAGTTCCTTTTTCCTGGATAGTCTGTGGTTAAATTTAAAATAATTTTACAAGGTGAAATTACATGCACTGCTTCCCCTGTTCCAGATGCATGCCCTTCCATGAGGTGGCAAAATTGGAATATAGCTTCAGAAAATAAATGTGTAGGATGGAAAAACTCTGTACTATCTTAATGAACAGTAAAAATAACTTTTAGTATCAAAGCTTATTTGTGTAATTAAAAAAAAAATATCTTAATGACAAAAATAACTTCTAGTACCAGATCAAAATTCATTCTTGATGTCAGCATGTTCCCTGCTTATTACTTTGAAAACAGGATATGTGTTTTCCTCACTAAAGAGTTGGCAGCATCCTTTGCTCTGTCACTGATGGACAAACACCCATATTAAAAAGCAAGTGCTTGCTTCTTTCAACCGGTTAGTGGTGTTACTACCTTAAAATCTGACTATATTTAGTAGGCACCAAAGTCTCTTTTGGTGGTATTCTGAAGGAACAGAGGCTCTGATTTGAGGTACTGCCTGTGCCTTTGCTGCTGGGACACCCTGTTGGCCCTGGGTAGCTTTTCCACTGCAGACAGGAGGGTGGTTTAGGGGCACACTCTGTCTGCCTTGTGGGAAGCTGTTCTTCCAATCTCAGTGCAGGCAGGTGGCCTTAAAGGGTCTCTGCAGATCCCTGCTAATCAGTCTGTTTTCTGGTGAGCACCATCTTTGATTTCTCCTTGAGAAGCTACAAGGAGTCAGTGGTAGTAGGTCCAAGCTGGAGAGGTCTTGTTGATGCCTGGCAGTTTGAGAGGAAGTTAAGGATTGTGGGGTGAGAGCATCCCCACTTCTGATTCAGGTGTCTGATTGCAGAAACCATGCAGGTGCCTGAAATACCTCATCATTTCTTTTCAATACCTCATCATTTCTTTCCAAAGGCATCGTGCTTAGCCAGGAAACCTCTGAACAGAGTCATCAGGACTAGCTGGTGAGTTTGGAAGATCTTGGCCATCTTTGCTGGTGACCTAATTCTAGCACTAAAGCTGAAAATCTGCAGGTTGCTGCCTTCTCTTGGGCAAGGCAGGTTTCTGATGAATGGCACAATTGCTTTGCAGGCTTCTTGGAGGAGGCCCCTGCCCTGGTTGGATCAGCACTGACAGACTTTGCAGCTGTGAGCACACAGTGTATCCCTAGAAGGATGATTATAATGGTATTAGTGAGAACCAGGGCACAGGACACTCTGGGCTATTTAAAGAGCAGGTCTACTTTTAACCACCTTTTAACAAAGATGGAGCTTTTATTAGACTGGGCTAGTTACAGCTTTATAATTAACAGGCCTGGGTGGTTGCACCTTAGTGTTTACAACTTGCTTTCCATGTTTCCTGATAGCCCAATGCAGGATTGTAATTGTCTTACTTCCAGGGCAGCAAAACTCTGGTACCTGTGTGGTTGGCAGTGAACATGTTTGAAAAGTTGCTGCCAGATGATCTTGTGCAGGAGGTACCTGATGTGACCATACTGGCAGCATCGAGGCTGTGCTTTCAGGTCTGAAGGAGAATGTGATCTAGAGCATTTATGGCCTGGGATGGCTAAAGCAGGTAATGTGGTCTATTTAGTTTTCTGCAGTAAAGTTAAGTTAATTGTATTCACCAGGTATTAAAATATGTTACAGCTAATGGGCAGTGGTAGAGGTTAACTGTGATAAATAATAAATAATGGACTCTGCTCCAAAGCATCTGCTGGTATTTGGCATCTCTTTAACAACTGTCCAAATTGCTTTCAAAAAAGTCATAGAGGAGCTGGAAGAAGAGAAATTGATGAACTGATGAAACTGAGAACTCAAGTGCTAGATGTGGATGACTATAAAGGGGTGAGAGAAAATGCCAGGCATTGATTGACTCCCTTCCTCTCTTGGACAGCTGGCCACTGGTCCTGTTCTCATCACCTTTTCATTGTGAAGCACAGGCTGTTACATTTGATATTTCTCTACTGAGTTGAAGTAGTGTGTCTCATTGGTGCCTCAAGATAAAGAGGTTAGGATAGGATGAGCAGTCATGTTACTAAACAGCTGTGAGTTCATTCTGGAGGAGGAACCTTCCAAAATGATACAATTTTCATTATTGTGAGCATTTGTATTCAAATATTTTTGCCATTTCTTTTAAGCCATCCTAGTTTTTAAAGTCATGGGATTACAGATGGTCTCCTTTTTTATTATTATTTTATTCATTTAAATGAAGCTTCTGTATTCCAGCCCTTTAGTTCAAAGACAAAAACTTCAAGATAAGCAACAAATAGGACCCAAAGGCCTAGAATTTGTTGTGTGAATAAAAATAGCCCCAGATATATCGCTTCAGGTTCAGAAGAATAATTTTGCTCTAGTCTAATCATTTGGGATCTGCTTGATTTAGGATTTCTGAGTGCAGTCACAGGATCCTGCTCAGACATCAGTGCATTTGGCAACCGTGTTCTTGTTCCACAGTGTTTCCAATCCAGTAGACTGTCAGAGAAAAGAACGAATAAAAAAAAAAAAAAACAAACACTGGGAAGGCTGAAGGATGGTGGGTAGTGATGGCAGAATGGAGCAAACAGTCCAGCCTTGCAGAGCTGGTCAGAGGAGAGAGTGAAAAGTAATAGACTCAGAGTGAGATGACAAATACTGAAATGCCCTCTTAGATGAGAGGAGGACCCCAAGTCTTCCAAAAGTGTCCTTTTCACAGCTGTGTCTGCAGTGCTGTGGCCTTGAATCCTGGAAGTGGAAGCTCTCTCATGTGTCCACATAATTCAAGGTGTTTGTAGGCCAAGCCCTGCACCCCCTGAACAACAGGATTCACACTTAATACCTGCACGATGTGGACAGGATGATCATCCTTTGGGAGATAACAGCTAAAAGTGTCTGGTATCCTTCCATACTGCAGCCCAGGACACACCTGTCCTGTAGGAAAGCCACATCTTTCAGACAGATCCCCCTTATTTCATCAAGGGACTGGAGTCTGCCTGATTTCCACTCCTTCCATCACTCTCTTCTTTTTATTTTGGAAAACTTTGAAGTAATTAATTTGCCTTCAAAATATTAACAAAATTTGGAGAGCCCTTTCAATAATACTCAGTTTTAAACCTAGCAGGATCTGAGGAAAGGGAGTGAGACCTTGACAATTGTGTGATGTGGAGAGAAGGTAGGGAGAGCATGAATCCTGCCAGACTGCAGTAGAAGGCCAGAAAGACCCATCTTGGACTGGACCACTTGGCACAAGGTTTGTTGGATCCTGCAGCCTCTGTTTGCCAAGAGCCTGAAGCTCATCCAGAGTTGAAATCAGTGATGAGTCTTCCCACCTAGAGGAGTCAGGGTTAGAGGTAATGTCTGTGTGCCCGTGGGGTTGTGCTTGGCCATATCCTAGCTCTGTGGTGGAAGGACACTCAGGGTTTGTAGGACAGCCTCTTTCAAAGTTTACAACTGAGAGCTGTAAGTTGAAATCCTTGCTTTTATGTTTACTTTAAGGCTTGCAGCTACTGCTGCAGATATGGAGAAGGGTTTGTGTGCTACAAAGCTGGCTCTTTTTTCCAAGTATTTCAGTTGTTCAGTAAGATGCTTCCTTTCCCATCATACCTTGTCTTCGTTTTGTGACTGCGGTGGTCTTTGGATGAAACACTTCTGTTGCAGAGTGTATCAGTACATTGTTTGAATCAGGATGCTGCTTTCTTGAGCACTGTTCCACCAGTTATCTCTGTTATGTAGCTTGTCACCAGGCAGAGTCTGGCTTGATCTGTCTGACTCTGAAAAGCTGAATTGCCTTAGTTTTTTTATTGTTTTACTACTGTTACTGTTCTTACCATTGTTTGATCATAGTCTTCATTTTTGGTTTGTTTTTCATCTGCCCTTGATTGAGAATGCAGTTGGATGCATGTTTATCTTTACCTTATGCAGATGGTTCTGATATGGTTAAAATCAGGCTGAAAATGTTGCCCATAGAACTTTTTTGTTGCTTTAAACTCCTGTCTATAATACATTGCCAAGTCTTTTTATTGTTGGTCTTAAATTTTCATTTCCTTCTTTATCTTAGATGACAGGCTTAAAAAAATGGAAAGATCTAACAGCTTTCTTTTCGTTTGTTCTGTTTATTTTTTCCAATTGCTTTTTCATGGTACATATTTGCAATACAAATACTCCTATATGCCAGGGAACCATCGGTAGAAATTGACTGGAAACCCAGAGGCAAACAAGCAACCATCTCCTTCAGCTGGGAGCAAAGCAGGAAAACAATTGTGTGAAGGGACCTGATTTAAAATCAGAAAGCAAGGCTCATTCTGTATGATTTCACAGCTCAGGTGGAGAATATTAACTTTTACCTGCCTCTTTCTGAGCCAGATTTCCTCCATAAACGTGTGTCTGGTCTCCGGTGTCCCGTGGAACCGGGGTGAGTGGGTGCCGGGGTGTTTATTGCGGGCTGGCCGGGTGCCACCGCAGCTTTATTGGGAGGCTGGAGGGCTGGCAGAGATTGCATAACCCTCTGCAGCACAGCAACACGGGCTCAGCCCACAGCACCCGGCTGCCTCCCCATTCCTCATCCAGCTGCTTGGCAAAACATCCTCTTCCAGACAAACGTTCAGTAAAACAGGGAGCAGAGACCCTTCCAGAGAGGGCTGGGGGCTAGAGACAGGAGTGAGGAAAAAACCATCGAGTGTTATGCTGGTTGTTAGATAAGCCTGTGAATTGCTTTTAGAATGAAACAGTGTATTTCCCCATTTTCCCTGTCTTGTGGGTTTTTTGTTTGCTTTTTTTTTTTATTTTTCTCTTACTTTTATTCAATCATTCTCATCCAATGAATTATTGATGTGAGGTCACTTGCGTTTCACCAGGAATTGCTTTCTTTAACCAGTGATCCCTTTTGAATTTTTTAAGCAATCTGTTAGCTCTGAAATCCAAACAAAGTTGTTGGTTTCTGTTTTCAGGCTTAAGTCAGACTCTACTTTGGAAAGGTGTAGAGGGAAGAGGAGGAGGCCAGAGGGGAAGGATGATAATGCCCTTTGCCATGTTAGGATCTTCTTTCTGGGTTGTTTTGGTAGTTCCTGTTTGGTTTGGTTGTTTTTTTAACATCTCTTAAAGGTCAAGTGTCTGATTTAGCCTTAGTGGGACTTGAGCATATTCCTAATGTTAAGCACATGCTTAACATCCACTATTGAATTCTAGCCCTATAGACCTGTGGGCAGAGTACAAAAATATCTGGGAAATGCTTCTCTGTTTCCTTGGATGCTTCCTTATTTTCAACATACAAAAATCAGAAAATCAGCATTTTGAAAGGCTGCTGGAGGCTTGTTGGTCATTTCCTGCTGAGAGGGAGGCTTGATCTTTTAAAGATGGGGAGTGTGTATGTGTGTGTGTGTGTGTGTGTTTTGCAGATGTTCAGGCCTTGACTGAGCAAAGTCTGTGAGCAGTGTCTCACAGGCAGATAGGGCTGAATCTGATAAATCTGCTGCTTTCAGAGCTGAGTGTGCACATGTGTTTGACTGACTCCTCAGGAGAGAAAGTTTCTTGTCTCAGTTTCCATTGCTTCTGCTCATGGTGGAAAGCTTGGAATAAAAAGTGTCACAAACCCAGAACCTGCCCTAGCAAAGAACCTGCAGCCACTCCAGGGATTTTCACATTCAGGGATGACTGCATCTGTTGCTGCAGCAATGGTCTTGGAGAGAGCTCCTCAGGCACTGAAGGTAGGTAGCAGACACAAAGTTTGGAGCTGCCACCACCATGTCCCTCAGTTTTTTGGGGACTTCCATGGCAGGGGAAGAATCTGGTGGGTTTGTGCCCAGCTTGCTGAGGTGCAAAGTGGTGGGGTAAGCTGATCCCTACCCAGCCCCCTCAAAAATGTCCTCAGAGGAGTAAGGAAAAGAAAAGGAGAATTGTGTTTTTTTTTTTCTCTACTCACACCTTTTTCTGCAGTGCAGTTTTGAAAAGGCTTTGAAAAGGGAGCCCAAATCCTGCAGTAGGATTTGGGTGCGTGCTGTACAGTGAGACAGCTGGAGCTATGAGCAAAAAGCATGCATAAATAGAGGCTTCCTCCCCGTGCTTTATATAATCAGAGCAGATGATGTCATTGGGAGCTGGAGAGGAGAGGAGAGCAGAGCAGAGCAGGCTGTGAAATTACAGCCCTCTGCAGCCAGGCAGAGCCAAGTGCAAGGAGGGGCTGCATGGAGCAAGGGCCAGGCTCTGCTCTGAGAGAGGCTCACCCAGAGGGTCTGGGGGTCAGGCCTGGAGGGGGGCTGTGGGGGTAGAAGTAGGTAACCCACACATAGTCTGAAGCTCTCCCACGTGAAAGGGGGGGAGGACAGCAAGCACATGCCCAGTGGCCAGCAGTGGGTCTGCCATCTCAGGGGCTAGCACCTCCTCCTTCCATGTGCAGCCATGTGAAGCTTGTTGTGGATTAGCTGGTGGGGCTATGGGGCTTGCTCAGCCCTCTTCTGCTTCAATCTCTTGGCCCATCTGTTTAAGGAATGGCATACGTTTTCCCACAGCAGTTCCTGACAGAAAAGAGAGGGCATCCTTGCTCTGCTTACCCTCCACATCCCCGAGGAACTTGTTTCTGGGCTTCTCCTGGCACTGCACAGGGGAGGAAGCAGAATCAGCAGAGGGGTTCTGCCCCAGATGGAGTTGCCAGGTGGAACGGGATAAAAGGTACCTTAGCTCTTTGGGACAAAGAGCTGTGTGTTAGGCTCTGGTTTTCCAAAACCTCTTCTTGGTTGCTTTGCTCCTTTATTGGCCACCCTGATGGCCCATGTGGGAATTTTAGAATCTTTCCCCTCATCAGGCTGAGCAGGAGGTGGGCACCGGGCTGATCTCCTGGGAAAGAGGAGAACCCCCTCCTTTCAAATCCTTCATTAATTCCTTCTTCAGCACATCTAGCACTTACCATGTCCTCAGAAAGCTGCTGTGACAGCCTGATTTTTTTACAAGGCCACTTAGGTAGGAGAACGGGCTCCAGCTTCTCCCTTCTACCCTGCAGCAAGCACGGAAATGCTTGGACTTCAGCTGAAACTGGAATTCTGTTTCTGACATCCTCTCTCTTCCCTGGGATCAAGGCAGCAAGAGGCAGCAGCCCTTTGCTCCGAGCCTGAGTTGTTTCTCTGTTACATAACAATATGGGCATTTAGAGTTGTTTTTCCAGATATTGGCAGATGCGTCAAATATTGGCATAATCCAGTGGTTTACACGGAGAGCCGTCTGGGTCTGGCTGCAGCCTACACAATGCTGGTATTTTCCTTGAGTACAAGAGCCTGCAGCATTGTCAAAGCCATGTTGCAACAGAGTCCAGGTAAACAAGGAAGAAAGACATTCAAATTGTGGCCTGACCTGTGGGATTACAGCTGCCCAGGAGCAGCTCCAGGAGTTGGTAAGGCAGATGCAAAGTGTGTGAGTGCCTTCCCTCTGAAATGGTCCTTTAGCTAAGTTTGCTGTGATGCCTTTGAGCTCTGGGGTTTCATTTGGGGTTTTACTCAAGCCACCCACCGGTGTGCCAGACCTGCCTGTGTGCTCTGGGGCTTAAAGAACCTCTTGGGCTGTTGGAAGTTGAGAGAGGTCAGGGGCTGCGAGCAGGTCGGAATTTAAAACCAAAAAGGTGCGGGGTGTTGAGCGCTGCAGAGGTGAGAGAGCTGGGGAAGGTGTTTGATTTGATCTCTGAAGGAGAGTACCAGGCTTCTGTGGCAGGACTGTTTGCAGGTTTGGTGGCTCCTGCACCAGGCTGGGGAGCTCCTGAGCAGCTTTGCCAGTGTCATCTCCAGCAGCAGGAGGGGACTGCTGGGACAGAGAGGCCTGGCTCTCCCTGATCTCCACCAGCCTGAGCACCCAGGTTGGCACGATGCTGAGTGCTAATGCAAAGCCCTCTGCATTTCCCTCCTTTAGGCTGTGGTTGGAGGTATAAATGTGCTGACTTTTGCAGTGATGTCAAAACCCAGTGTGGCTCAGCTCTGAGTGCAAAAGAAGGGGAAAATCCAACAGCAGCACAGAACTGACTGCTTTGGTCAATCAGCTGCCAAACCTGCCTCTTCTCAGACAGCTCCACCTGCCCCCACAGGGTCTTCATTGCCTGAGCCATGCTATCTGCTGCCTTGAGCTTATCAGCTTGCAGGCATGCCCTGTGTCACAGGCAGGTGTCCCCTCCTGATGCCTGGTGTGCCAGCAGAGCCCATCACCCCTGCTGCAGGCCATGGCCCTTGTTGGGTGGCCAGCAGAGGTGTGGGTAGTAGTAGCTTCTCTGAAAACCTTCCACCTGAGCCTGGACCAGTCTTCTGGGCTTTAAGAGCCCATGTGGAACTGGTGCAATGTCCCCTCTGGGACCAAGCATGCTGAGGAAATAACTGCCAATTTTTCCAGTGTCCTTAGGAGGACAGACCCCCTATTTTGTCCTCTCCCTGCCCTGTCAGGAGCCTGCAGAGCAGAGTAACCTTCAATCCATCATGGTCCTGGAGCACAATGGGAAGTGTTTCACTGCCCAGGGTTTATTACATGGCTGTATCATGGATACATACAGCTTTCAGGTGCTTAACATCTCACTGAGTCTGCACATAACCTTGCTTCTGATGTGGCAGCTCAGTGCCATCCTTTTAAGCACTGTCTCAGCAATCCAGCCAGTGCTCCCTCTTGCCCAAAGCTGACAGCCAGTTCCAGGAATCACAGTTCCTGGTACAGCACCTTACCTGGTTCAGGGTAAAACCTCCAGTGATGAGTCTCAGCCCAAAGTCCAGGGTGTAGATGTGTTGTCCATTTCTTCCTGCATCCAGAAGTGGACTGTGATGTGTGTGGTGCTGGTTAGGTGTTGATTGCCCAAACGTTTTGTTTCACAAATAATTCAGTTGTCACCATGGGCTGGGAGCTGCCCTTGCTCATCAGGGCAGGGGGGAGTCTGTGGTCCCTGCCTGTAGCAGGTTCTTTGGAGGAAGTCCCTTGACAGGTGGGACTGGCCCTGCTCCTCAGCCCCTGATGTGTGCACACACCTTGAGCTCTGCTCCAGCTGGATTTTACCTCGGGCTGATCCTGTAGGTGAAGTGTGTGGCTGGTACTCACACTGGTGCTGTGAAGAGGCAGATGCTGCTCTGTGCTGCAGCTTGATGCCTGCACTCTGACAGGTCTGACTCAATGACTTGCCTCTCTGGCTGTATAGGAGAACTGTGGCATAGCCAAAAAATGGGTTCAAAACCCATTTTGTCTTTATCAGATGCTCTTTCTCTTCCTTTCTCTATCTGCTGGAAGTTGCTGTCCAGTCTCCCCTGGGATGATAACATGAACTACAACAGCAGTGTGAAAAAGGAAAGCTTTTACAGTGCTGGCCCTACAGGTTGTCATGGGACATACTACACCTGTAGTGGTGCACACAACTACTGTTGATCAAGGTCTACATAGAAAATGGGCTTGCAGTAGAAAAAATTTCCCCCATGTAAGCCATATGGCTTTAATGTCATAGAATGGCCGGGGTTGGAAGGGACCTAACCATGCCATGGCTCTGTGTCAGTAGGGTTTGCTCAAGAGCAAGCTGAGAAATAAAAGATGAGATAGATTGATGTGATTACTTTTTTTTCAGTTTGGGATTTTTGGATTATGATTTCCCATTCTCCACCCCCCCAGTTGTTAACATCTAATGAAAAGCACGTGTTTCATTGAGGCCTTTGCTGGTCATATGCAGCTCTGTGGCTGTGCTTGAGACAGAATGATGGACCTTTTGTAAAGAGATTTATAATAGCAACAGTGAGGAGCTCACAGCTACAGCACTGCTGGTGAACACTCCCCTGTGCTGACAGTTCATCAGCAAAACCCCTGACCCTTCCACCCTTAATCATCCTTGCTTGTCACTGACATAATTGCCTGATTACAGACTCCTCTCCCCCACCCCTTTCAAACTGGGTGCAATAGTGAATTTGAAAAACAAATGAAAATGAACTGTCCATGCTCTTTTTTTTTCTTTTTCTCTTCCCCCCCCCTTTCCCCCCCCCTTTTTTTTTTTCCTCTCCTGCATTGAGATGGATCAGACTATGATTCAGTTTCTTTGTGCATGAGGAGGGGCTGGGATGGGCTTTCAGGACTCTTTTGCACCGGTGTTCATCGCATGTGAATGATGGAGCTGATGTCATTGTGTTATTGATTGGGATGACAAGTTTGGACATAAATCATTAATGTCTGGGAAAGAGAGAGGGAGGGGGAAAAGGCAACCCACACTTGATAGTTTTTGATAAATCTGCTGTTCATTCCTGCATTCATGATACAGAGGAGGAGACAGCAGGAACAATTTGCCTGTGCAGCGTGAGGACGATGTGTTTTGCCACTGCTGCCTGAACCATTTTACACAGAACGTGTTTCCATGTTCTGCAGAAAATGGCTCATATCATCAGCAATACTGTCGTGCTTGAGCCTGTCTTTGTAGATGTGAGCCAAGGTCAGAAGACTGCCCAGGGGAAGGTCTTGGGTTCTGTTCTTCCCACAGACATTGCACCCCAGCAGCTGTTCAGACCTGGGCCTAGGAAGGAGTAAGAGTGCAGTTCTTGAGAACTACCATCCCTTTAGCTCCTTTGCCAGCAGGGATTGTTTGGGTGTTTGGGACTGACCTTTTTTTCTCACTGATCTTAGATGAATTCATAGCAAACGTTCCTGAGCCCAGCAACACAGGAGTGTGCAGGGGACAGCAATCAGTCAGAGCTGCTTTCACAGAAGTGCTTCTCAGCAAAACAGACAGCAAATAGCTGAGACAGAGGAAACCTATGAGATACTTCTGCCATTTGCCTGGGTGCCTTGCCCCTGCACAAGGTTCATCCAGATGAGTCAGATTATCAGTTCAGACAGCAAGAAAATAAACAGTGTCTGTCAGAGGTTAGCAATAATGAAAGTATTGCTGAGCAGCTGATGTTTGCAGTGTAAATAGCTTCGTGACAGTCTGTCCTAGTACCTGTGGGGAACCTTGTCATGTGTGGAGAGAAACATGAAAACTGCCTTGCAGGAGGGAAGCAGAGAAAGAAATGACTTTGCCTTTCTGAATGCACAGCTCTGACCCTCCTCCTCTCCCCTTGCAGCCGAGCTCACCTCCGCCGGTGTCTGGAACGCTTAAAAGTTCTGATACCACTGGGACCAGACTGCACCAGGCACACAACGCTTGGGCTGCTCAACAAAGCCAAAGCACATATCAAGGTAAGAGCAGCTTTTCCCAGCTGCTTTCAGTCTGGACTGTTGGGAAGTGCAGTGCAATCACTAGCTCCTACTGCCTAGAGGTAGGTCTGTGGAAGGAGACTAATGCTTTTTTTGTTTGTTTTAATTAATTAAAAAAAAAAAAAAAAAAGGAAAGAAAAAAAGAAAAAGCAAGCGTTGCCCCCTTTGTTAATCATTTATCATTGCTACAAGCCACATTGTTAGAAGGGTCCATAATGAACTCTGTTAACTACAGAAATGATTGATTTGGAGAGCAGAGGTCTTGTTCTCTGTTGTGATGGTTCATTGACAGCTGCATCTCTTTAAAGAACAGCATAGCTACTGCTGAATGACTGCATTTTGATGGGAAATGCAGCTTTTTTTCTGATGTGCTAGTGAGTTTCCATTGCTGAAGCATTATTATGAACCACAAAAGTGTGAGACAGGATTGGCTTGCTGGGGCTTCACATGTGGACCTGCCAGCTAGCCCAGCACTCCTCTAGATTCTAGATTTTGGCAAAGCAAAGCACGAAGAGAAAATGCAGCATTGTCAGTATCTGGAAGAGGCTGAAAGACTTTGTTGCAGGTCAGGATAGTGGGAGGGAGGGTGGATGGTGGAGGAGAAAAAACACTGCTGAAGGGACAGCGTTAGCCTGGAATGACTCTTCCTTATGCAATGTGCTTAGATGTAGGAAACAAAGAACAGTGCCCTGGTAGATTTCCCAGCTGTGATCAAAGAAATCTGTAGTAGGTTATGTAAATCGCTTACTGAATAGAAAACTGCTTCTGAGAAATCCTACTAAACCATGCAGTAAGGAACACAGAACTCCCAGGGCACGTTTTTACGGTACAGGGGATGATAACAAACCCTGCGCTGGTCTGGTTAAGGGATTTGAGGCCCCTTGGTGGACGGATTTGGTAATGCAAGTGGCTGAGCCCCTGTGGAATGACCCACGAACTGCTACAATTCAGTGTTACCCGTGGAGAGGCTTTGTCCTCAGAGAGTTCTTACACTAATGCTTATGATTTGTCAGGACGTGGAAAATAGGAAAGAAGTGAGGAGACAGCATAGTTCTTGAAGACTGCACGGCAGCTTGATTCAGGGCTCTTTTGCACCTTAAATCCTTCTGGGACCTGGGAAGGTCTAAGCAGAGCAGGTGGCTGGGCAGTGGAGGTGGGAGGGAAGGCACAAAGAATGAAACTAATTACCGAGTCATCCTTGATCATGTCAGAAACTTGAAGAGGCTGAGAGGAGAAGCCAGCACCAGCTTGAGAACCTGGAACGAGAACAAAGATTCCTAAAGAGAAGACTGGAACAACTACAGGGTCCTCAGGAGATAGAGCGAATACGAATGGACAGCATTGGATCTACCATTTCCTCGGATCGCTCGGACTCGGAGCGAGGTGGGTATTGCTCAAGCAGTGCTGAATCCCCAGGACTTTGTGAGATGAGGGCTTGAGATTTGTCAGTTTCTTGTCTCTCAGCTACCCCCTTCTTTGGTATTTTTAGGCCACTGATTCTGCTGACAGATGTGCAGGTACACACACACACACGTGTGAACAGTTCAGCGTTTCGCGTGTGTTCTAACTGAGTCTGGAAGAAGTGTTATTGTCAACTGGAGCTGATTTCTGTGGCATTTAAAGTTTCTCTGAAAAGCTCTCTTAATATGTCGAAACATTAGTTAGGAAAAAATAATGTGATCACAAGATGGTAGCTAAATACCTGATGGTAAAGTTTTGATCTCTGTTGTTCTCTTGGTGTACTGAATCTCTCAGCAACACAAAGAGGACAATCTAAGTAGGTATTAGTGGGACCAGAACACGTGTTGCAAAGCATCATCCTGCTTCTCATGCTCTTTTTTGGCCATAGTAAATCAAGGTACCATGGTATAACCAAGCAAACAGAACCAAGCAAATTGGCTTTTAAACTTCTTGGGGTCAAGCTACATACACAACTCCCTGTTTTGTCTCAAGCTGCCCACTGAGTTCATCTTCTCAGTTAAAACTGGATAGAGATAATCTGAATAGCTAACTGAATTCAGATACTTTTTGTTTTTTAAATATCTCTGCTGTGGAGAGATATTTAGGCACAATAGATGATTTGCTCTACTGACAGATGCAAAGGTGCTGTATATTTTGGGTGCAAGTCTGTACTTCAAAAAAATACCCACCTTTTATGAGATTCCTAAATTATATGGTAGCCAAGATACCCAGTTAACTAGATCTCTGCTTTCTATGTCTTTCTTTAAAATAAGATTCATGATCTGAAATCCACCAAGGATCTTTGAGAGTAACCCAGATCCCCATAGTAATGTCCTATATAAGTGGTACAAGTTTTTGGTAATGTAGCATCAAGGAAGAAGCATGTTTCAGGGGAAGTTTCTTCTCCATTTTCTCTGTTGCCTTGTGGTTTATCCATTTTTGTTTCCAGCACAGGGGTAGCAGAGCTCCAAAGAAAGAAGCAGCAGAACCAGTTCAGTGTGGGGGGGTGGCCCACCTATGCTGACTGTGTGGCCTGCATGCTGGAGGAGTCAAACCCCTTTGCCAAGTCCCTCAGAAAAACTCCCAAGCTGATGTCTGGTCTTTTTATAAATCATGTCCACAGCCCATCTCATTCCAGGGAGAACACCTAAAGTCTTCCTGCTTGGACTGAGAAAGGTCCCAGCAGCTCGCTGGCTGGAAAAGGCAATGGTTGGGTCTGTGGTGCTAACTTGTGTGTTTCTCTCATTTTCCATTTCAGAAGAGATTGAAGTGGATGTTGAAAGCACAGAGTTCTCCCATGGAGAAGTGGACAATATCAGCACAACCAGCATCAGTGACATTGATGATCACAGCAGCTTGCAGAGTATCGGGAGTGACGAGGGTTACTCCAGCGCCAGTGTCAAGCTCTCCTTTGCTTCCTAGAACCAAGTGAGACAACAGTGCAGGGTGAATAATTTCACTGGGGTGATCAAACTGGGTCGTAGATGCCAGTATCCTCTTTCAGAAATGACATATTGACAGCTAGTCCTGGAGAGACCTGTATATAAAGCTTTTTGGGTGAAGGAAGTCTTCACAGAAGCTCACGTGTTCATTTAGTCATGTTACCAATCCCAATTCCTGATGGCAAAAAGTTAGAACAAACACAGTAGTCCTTCTGAATTCAGTGAAATCCATTTGTTTCTGTGGGACCTGGATCTAGACCCTAGTGATGAAACACTTTGTTTTGAATTTATTTGTTTGAAAGAGGATACTATAGACTCGTCCCTCTCTTTCTCTCACAAGATCTGAAAAATGTCAGAATTTCTTATATTGCATTCAGGTTGAACAACCTAGTTTAGGCCCTTCTGAAGAGCTTTTGTGGTCCTGAAAGGACCGTGTCCTACACTTTATTTATCACAATCCAATGCTGTTGTAATGTACTAGGAAATCTAAAAAGGCTTCCATAGCCTAGGAATAACAATGGCAGTAATGCTTAACGTCTCATTCTGTGCCCAGAGGGAGAGGGGCAGCAAAGAGAGATGTTCAGGAGAGAACACCATTCAGCTCAGCTTTCTGTTGGACATCATTTAAAAAGCAAAGTACCTCTGGTGCCTGGCTAAAGCAAGAGGTACACACTTAGAATCTACCAGCACATCATGGGCTGTGTCATGCCTCAGGCTCTGACGCTGGCAGAAGATCTCCTGATAGATGTGTGCTCACATGCAGGCACACAGCCAGCTTGAGGACAGAAAGAAACCAGCACATATGAGAGGTGATACATGCCTGAGAGTTATGCCCAGATACTGAGCCACTATGACCTTTTTATTTGAAGAGATTTTTTGATAAACATTTGTAAATGTGTTGGGAGGGAAAACACCCCAAGTCTGATGTGTCTTTTTAGAGCTTGTCCATATGAAACCTTAGATGTCTTTTATATGAATTTATGCCATGAAAAGATCTCTGTTTTGATGAAGCACTTGACACAATGAAATGCAAAGATGCTTTTTGCCATGCACACTATGGATGAAGGCTGTGCTAGCTGAAAGAGGCCAGGTTTGGTGAGGGTTTCTTTGGTTTTCTTTTTAGAATCATTCCCTTTGCTGACTTTTGAAGTTCCAGTCCAGTAGTTAACCTAGTTAAGCTCAGCACCTCTCTCATGTTAATGTAACATTTTGATTGCACGTCCTGTTCCCAAGGGCCTTGCCATCTTATCTGTGCAGGTGCTGTTAAGAGCTGTCATAGCAAATGTTTTCTAATTTTCTTGGAGATGAGCATTCTAACCTGCACTTTGAGGGCTTTGCTTTTTTTATTTTTGTCTTTTTAATGGCCAGGATTATTTCGTTTTCCAAGTTTTAAAAACCTTAATAGAGTCCTCACCTATGGCATTGTTTGAAACTTTGTATATCCTTAAGTAATTTAACTACCCCTCATTACTAAGAAAAAAAAAAAGATGAAAAAATGCTTTATAAAATTCATAACTTATTGCTGATTTGAATGGGTTGTTAATTTCAGTCCGTTAGATTTTATTTTATTGTTTTAGGTAGGATTGGGCAAAAAGAGGTAAAATAAAATAAAAAATAAAGACAACCATATTTAGCAGTGCAGTGGAATTGTGTTTAAATGTTAGCATATGGTCCCCATTAAAGTAGCACTTTAATGCCATTAAACATTTCTGTATCTGAAATGAGTCTTGTTCTTCCATCTTGGTCATTTGTATCACTTCAGCTGACACTTGTTATTCTCATTCCCTCCAGTCCTGCTCTGAGAAGATGCTGACCAAGTCTGCTGTAGAGTTTTGCATCATGATGAGTTGCCCTTGTTTATAAGTACTCTGATGCTTCTCCCAATCTCCTCCAAAATGTGTCATTCCCTGGAAGGGGCACAACACAAGTGCTTGAGTAGAAAAAATTAATCTTTCTATGGCTGTAATGAATTATTTCAGTTTGTTTTGGGTTTTCTAAATTAATTTGCTTACTAAGTCTGGATCAGGCTGGTGGTGTTAAATCTGTTTTCACTTGTGTGTATGTAATCCAGTGGCTCAGTACATCTGTTCTTCCTTCTGGGAGGAGGCCTGGTGGGAGCAGGAATCTACCACAGACCAAACTGAGCTCTAGGTTAACAGATGTGGCCTGGGGGGTTTCAAAGAAGAAATGCTGCTTGGATTTATGTTTGGGGTCCATATAACCTCTGGATGACACACAGTTTGGGACAGTCTTCTGATTGGTGAAGGGTGGGAAACTTTACCTCATAGCAAGGCCCATGAGGTAATGTTCCTTGTTTATTTATTCATTATTATTCTCTTTGAAAGTGCTGACCATTGGCAGCCCTGGTAGTGAGTTTTATTTATTACCCTTTTTCTGCAGCTGTCCCAATATTTCCTCTTTCCTGTTTAAATGGCCACTTAGGAAAAAATACCACAGCTGAGAAGTACTGAAGCTCAAAGGGGTGAGGAATGGCTTTGCTCTCCTAATAGGTATAAACCAGTGACATGTCTCTGGATGGAATAAATACATCTGAAATGTTTGCTGGTATGCTCCAGGGCCAGTTGGCTATCTCCTGCATCATGGACTGGAAGGGGTCTTGATGTCAAGTGCAAATAAGTGGAGAAAATGTAGCAGGAGCTGAACTTCCATCACTAACCACCTGCCTGGCTGCTCAGCTAGCAGTGGTGGAGCCAGGAAGAGGACCAGGAACAAGATAAAGTTGAAGAGCCTTCATAATAACTGCTCAGGAGATGGGGTTGGTTGCTCTGGTTCTGGGGGATCCTTGTGGCAGGTCTGAGCAGATTTCAGATAGAGTTTGGATAGTTTGTTATGTGATGGAAACATTTCTCTGTCCTTTCAAGGTTGTCCTGCAGGGTGTTACTACAGCTTTGTGGTCTCTGGCCTTTATGGTATGCATGCACCTCACGTGGTCTGTCAGCACCCCTCCTGCCTCCCATTGTTGGGCTGGGCTGGGCTGTTGTGCCAAAGAGATGACTGATTTGCTCAGTGAAATTGCTGGAAGTGACTTGTAGATTATTTTAAAGGCAAATCTTCCTCAGAACAGTTCTTACCAAAGGTTACTGCCTTTTGTCCAAACACTGTTTTTAAGAAAAAAAACCAAGCCAAACCAAACCAAACCAAAAAGCCAAACAAATACAAAAAAGCAGCCAACTAATTTTTTATTCACCCCAAAAGATACAGACACTGAAGGCATGTTGTTTGGATTCTCAGCTCTGGCAATGCACAACTGTGTGGGATTTGTGTTGTTCCTGAGGTCTTGTTTTACTCCTCTGCAAGCCAGGAGTAGAGAGAAACACTTCACTCCCAGTCTGTCCCTCTGCAGCCCTAGGTTTCTGCCCACCACATGAATTACTTTTATCCAGAATAATGTTATTCTTGTCACGCAGTATTTTGGGTGTGGACTCACACTCTTTTTGTCTTTGCAAAATTGCATGAAGGATTTTTTTTAAATATTTTGCTTTATGGATGGTGTTGTCTTTCTGCTTTATTTCTGTAGAGTAACAGAAGTCCTCAATCTACTCTCTGCTTAATTTTACAAGAATATGGTGACTTTTCCTCTAAAATTAGAATTGGTTGTGCTTTCCTTAAGCCATGTGGCCACACAGTGGACACCCCTGCATGCATATGCACAGCTCCCTTTGTAAGCTTGTGCTATGAACTCCTCCCTCTGTGAATTAGATCCCTGTTAGGACTTTTGCTACAGACAAACTCATTTAAATGACCGTACAGCATTTTCCTTCTCTTGACACAAGTGTATTGCAGTATGTCGTCTCACATCTGCAGACAAGGTGGAGATGACTATCTGGCTGCATTTGTCACTGTTATCCTCTGGCAAGTTGTCACTTGAAGGTCATTTTAATGTCTGTTCCATTAGAGGCACGTCAGTGATGAAGGTGGTCTCCAATCCCTCTGTGTCAAGAAATGTGTAGGTCAACAGAAATGTGGTTAACCATACAGACCTATCATTTGCCAGGTTTTGTGGTTATTTTTTTCCTCTTTGTTTGCTGCCATCTGTTCCTGGCTTCTGAGCTCCAGCCTGAAACTGTGGTTACTGCCTGGGAGGTAATGGTAAAGGCCGGGACCTTGTTGTAAGGTTAGGGAGGGGTAATCTTACTAATGAAAAGAAGTCTGTAGATAACAGAATGAAGCAGATGTTTCCTCCTGGGGCTTTGTTCTGTGGGCAGATTGTCTCACAAGTGGTAAGTTCTGTGGTCTGATAGTGACTGAAACCCCTCTGCATTGGTGGTGGTCTCTGAATTGTCCTGTGGGACCCTTGAGGAAGAAGAGTGCATCCTCCTTCCTCTCTGTTTACCAGTCTGCACAAAGTATCTAAAAAGTACTTGGTGTACTGTCAAATTTGCTTGAAATTGAGGAACAGATACGAGTGATATTTGGAAGGGCAAACATGAGAAAGGAGAGTGGATGTCTGCATACATAATGTTTTCTTTTGGAAAGACCTGATGCAGAAAGGCAAGTTGTTTAATGGGGGATAATGCATCAGCACTGACCCCTGCTTCTCTGCTCATTTCCTCCTGAAAAGTGGACTGAACCTTTAATTATTAGGCAGAAGCAGAAATAAGGAATCTCTGGGTGTTGGTACTATGGCTGGGGTGCTAATTAGGTAGCATTTAGGATTTCCGTTCGGGGTATTGCTGTGTTTGACTAAAACTGAAGTGTTGTCACACAAGGAGGGCTGCTCACCAGCATCTCTTCAAAACCATCAGGGATGAAGAATCACTCAGCAGCCTCTGGGGGAGGTGGGTGAGTCCTGTGAGGTGGCCACGTGTATGGGGCAATGACTGAGCCACGCTGCCCCACTGGCCTGGCTGGTGGAGGCCAAAGATGTGAGAGGTCATTTTCTTCCAGAGAGATCTTCAATGCTAGCCATGCTGTGAGGCTATGGGTGTTATTTATTTTTACTGTTAATAACGCAAGTCTTGCCTCAGGGCATGCTCCTTGGTTGGGGTTTTCTGCAGTAAGGTCCTCTGGGATGTTTCACTGTGTGGTATGTGTGGTGCTGGAAGGTGCTGGCATTTCTTGTTGCTTTCCAGCAATGGCTCTAGCACACCTCCTCCATGGGGTGATGGTTACAGGGGTGGTTTATGAGAAGATGGATTTACCATCCATCTGTTCCCTCCCCCGTGATTCCCACCAAGAGAAACACTTGGCAGCCAGGAGGCTGCTCCATGCGTGTGCAGCTTTGGGCCACCTTCACCCCTTCTGCAGAACTGGAGCAGGGTTGTGTTTCAGCAAGGATTGATTCTGATCTGAGGGACGTTGCAGCAAAGCAGGATAAACTATCGAGCATTAAAGTGGTTTGTGGTAGCTGTAACATTGTGGTTGGTAGCCAGAATGTACCCAGACCGAGTCCATAACTTGATGTGGGCTACCAGTGCTCCTGCCAATGCTGAGTTTAGTTAAGGGTAGGCAGCTATTTCCATTTAAGACCTTTTCAAAAGGACTTTTCTCAGAACAGTTGTTTTGGATCTCCTCCTGGAAAGATTGATTGGGGAAAAGCTCTTTCCTCTCCTGGACTGGTGGACAACTGCATAAAATAGTACTTATTGCCCCAGGAAATGTTCAGCAGCTCTCAGCATCACTTGTGTTCTTCACAGAGAACTTTTCTTTGGGAAATAACATCACCTGTCAGTCTAGTTAAGAGCAAGACCTGTTCTGTCAGCATCCATCGTGGGAAAGCTTTGCACTTCTGTACAGACCACAGACTCATTGCAAGGTGAGTGCAGCATGGAAGGGTAATTAACTGCTTTACAAATTGCATCACAGCACAATGTGAGTGCTTCTGCACAGCCTTCAGCTCCAGGCCAGTTTTGACATGTCAGTGAGACTGTTTAATCAAGGCATACTCTAGCAGATCACTAGCTCAGGGATACAGCATGGATGTTTACCAGAGATGCAAGCATCCCTCCTGATTTTGCAATCCAAGTGACGTGAGTGCAGCTGAAGATTGGACGAACTGCAATGCAGAGAGCAGCACCAGGAAGGTGGTAAAACTTCTCTGGGGCCTGGCCCAAGGACATAGTGTAACAAATGTTGCAAGACACAGAAGTGGTGTTCACTTCAGAAAAATCCTGCCACAGCTGAATCAGGTGAGTGAAGTATCCCCCTCAGCAGAATAAAATGAAGCAGCCCATGAGACGAACTCCTTTAATCTGGGGTGAGGCTGTCCCTTACCTGAAGGGAGGCTCACACACCCTGTGTTCCAGTGCCTCACTTGTACCTTATGTTTTCTTCTGGACTGGTGAACAGATAGCCCTGTGGTCAGCCACTTACTGTACTGATGACATCCAGAGATGAGGACATACAGTGCATCTCAGGTATGGATGTCTGAAAACTTTTTTTTTCAAAAAAAAAAACCCCAAACCAACTAACAGCCAGGTGGAGTTAAGGCTCCCAAGGCTTCCTGAAAACTCCAGTTCTGCCTGTTCTCTGTGTTTCAGTTCTAACTTAAAGATGGCATTTGTGGATAGGAAAAGGGAAATGGTGTCACTGTGTCACAGACATGTGATAGACAAGTGACCCTCCACCACAGCTGGCTGGCAGTGTTGCAGGGAGACTTGAGTCTCTAAGGTGCAGGCTCTAGTACAAACTCCTTTCTAAAAAGCAATTGTGAGAGATTTATTTTCCTTTTAAGAGCTTTTCTATGCAAAAAACCCACCCCTGCTACCAGTAAAAATGGGGAATTAGGCAACATCTTCACATTGCAGCAACTTGATTCCTTCTGAGTACATCTGCCCAGCAGATTCTATGCTTGCCCCTTCCCCTGTCTGCTGCCCCCCCACCATGTAAACTTTACTGTCTCACATGTATCCAGCAGATTTTAAACACTTTATTTAATAAAAGTTAAACATACAAAACTGAAATTAACACACTTTGTATTCATAAAAATCACCTTCTCCCATTATAGGGAGAACCTTTTTCTATGTATGGATTCTAAACTACCAGTTGTAGAGTTTAGCTTGAGTTGTGACTCAGGTAACTGATGGACATTTCCACCAATCAGTGCATCAACAACTGCTGACGTGACCTGATCTAGTTAACAAATTACAAAATGAGCTACATTAACATAATATACAGGGAAATAATGGTCAGTGTTAATGGACAAGAAACACCCTTTAATTATTTAATGGGGGAAATACCTGATGTACTCTTGTCCATTAACTCAGCCCTAGATTTTACAAAAATAATATCTACATTGTATACAGGGCTACCCATTAACATCTTTAAACACATTACAGGTTCAGAGATGGCACCACTACCGTGAGAGATAAGTAACAGAGGAAAGCAAATCACATAGAAAATACAAGAAACCAAGAGCTTTTACACAGTTTCCTGAAAAAAACTGAAGGGGCTCACAGCAGCATTGTGATACAGCTGAAGTTAAAGGGAACACCAGGGCCAGTCAACTACTGATGGACAGAAACTTCAGACCAACATCTACTCACTCACAGCTCAGTGGGACTGAGGCATTTGTACCCACTGTGCTGTGGTTCTACTTGACTGGATGGAGGAGGCCCAAAAAGCCACTGCTGTGTACTCCAGGTCTGTGACCCTGCTGCTATCAAACACCAAAGACCTACAAGAGAGGAGATGATGGCTCCTTTCCAAAGCACAACCACCTCTGTTCTCCAACTGGTCCTTGAGGAGGGGTGGATATTTTTAAGTACAGTTCTCTACTTTAAAATTGGAGCACTGTCCTATGGATATCTGGTTATATTTCAATAACCTTTCAGTAACTTCCTATTGAAATTTGATGAGTATTTAAAAAAAAAAAACAACAATCTCCTGCACTTAACTTCTAGCACAGGACATTCAAACTGAAATTAAAGTCAGATTTATTGTTTCTAGCACACAAAATCATCACTAATAATAAAGATCCTTTTGGCTCTGTTCTGCCCTCATTTACAGCTGTACAAATTGATCTTCAGTGAATTTGTCAGGGAGTAATTTGGAACTTCCTTAGCTATTCCATGTGCCATAGAACCTATGATGGAGCCCAGCTCTCTCTCCTGCTAAGCTTCTTGCTGAGACAGCAGACAGCACTGTGACTACAGGAACAAGGGAGGCTGTTAAGGTGCCATTTTCATACCACCACTTTTGTTATGGAAAAAACCCCAAACTTCTCTACTAGTATGAATGGAAGATTCCAGAGATCAAAGCTGCAGACAACCACTGCTTTCAGAGTCATGGGTAACAACTGTTCATGAAAGCATTTACCTGCAGGATGTATTTTAATACAACTTACAAAATGTTTTAATGATGATTGAGGGCGTTGAATCAACAGCTGGAGATTTAAGGCTCTTATCAGCTGAAGCCAAAGTGATGGTGACAAAATGGACTACTCACTATGTGCCAACAAATAATTTACTTTTAGAAAAATATAATGATAAAAAGATAAGTGTAAAGCCCTGCAGAGATGAAGTTCCACCTTTTTCCCCTGTTACTGAGGCATCAAATGCCTGACATTATATTTAGAGGTATCTTGATACTGTGTCATAGGTTTGTCTGCAATTCCACAAGTTCCAACTCCAACCTTGCCAGTTACACTCTCAGGGGAAGCGAAAATACTCCTCTTGACCTGCAAATGAAACAGAAAACACTGTTTCTGAACAATTATTAACTGGCTCTTAAAAGCAACAATCAATCATTACCATCTGAAGTGTTCCAATAATCTCAAATTTACTCTTTGGACAGGCAAACTTTCTAAAGGCTAACTCATCATTGATGCATTATCAGCAAGTGAGACCAACAGAGCTGGGACCTTACTGGCACCTCAGAACAGGCTGTAATTGTGGTGCTTGATCCCTGGATAAAATTCCCCTTCCTCACAAGATAATCTCTAATTAACTATTCATGAAATTTTATCACAAATGTTCATCAGCTCTTGGTCAAGTCATTATGAAAGTGAACTAGGGCCTTGCCTTAGTTCATGAACTAAATGTCCTTGCCATCTTTTCTGTGCCATGCTTACTATTCCAGGGCAGTTCTCAGCACTATGTCTGCCAGGCTATAAACACAGCAAGCAGCCAGGCTTGGAGGTTTAGAGAGGCCCCCAGGTTCTAAGCTCCAATGAACACAGCCTGGCAACAGAGGGTGAGCCCAGTTCACCAAGCTAGGTGCAAGCTCAGCCTCTTAAGAAGTGTTCCTCCAAAATCATCCTGTACAAAGCCAGGCATTTTAAGTCTACAAAATTTCAAGCCACAGACCTCAGAATCCCAAAGATGAACCCCCTCTAAGTCCCTTTAAAAGCAGCTTTCTCCTCACTTCCAGAGTACTGCACACAAGTCTGTTCTCTGTGGTTATTCACATATTGACAAAACCAAACAAACCTGGCCTTTTTTGTTTTTAGAATAGGCTCTGTTGTTAAACTGTTGCCACTTGACTTTCTGGTCCTCCCGTTCCTGTTCAAGTTCTTTGATTCTCTGAGCTTTTTTCAAAGCTTTCTTCTTTTTATACTCTCGTTGCTGGGCTATCATCTCTTTTCTACAGAAAAAGAAAAAGACATTTTATATTTTTGCCTTTTCCTCTAAGAAACTACAACCCCTTTAACATGAACAAGTTTTCCAAAAGTAAATGACAAAAAACCCAAAGCTTGTAAATATTCTCCACTTCTAGAAAAACAGAAAAACAAGTTTTTCCATGCATCTCTTAACTTATATATTTGGGCAAAAGAACAACAGCCACCACCAGCACCTGATTAAGACCACACCAAGCTCAGCAACCCATAAAACTGTGTGAAATTCATTTCTGAAAATGGAAACAAACCTATCAACACTTCTACGCTTCAGAAACATCTAGGGTTTGAAAACTTTCAATAGCCCATTCAAGTGAAAAGCCTAAAGTGAAGTCTTCAGTATTGGTGAGTATGCTCTGTGGTGAGCCAGATCCTGGATCTGAGCAGAGCCTGCACTAGATCTGGGCTCAAACTGTAGGCTCTTGGCTGTCAGTGAAAGACTACTAATTTTTTTTGTAATTTACTACTTGATATCTTGAGCTAGCATAGTCAAAATAAAACAAAGGCTGTTATCTTGCCAGGATACATAACACAGATGACACCAGCCACAAGAATCTACCAAACATTTGATGTTAGACTGCTTTAAGATCCTTTTTCAGGAAGCACGGGAAAGAGACGTAAAATTTCAAAGGAGAAAGATTCTATTTCATTAACCAAATTTTGAATCTGGGGACAAAACCAAAGCATGCATCTTTCAGGCTTGTGCCTGTGTATCACTTACTTGGACATGGGTTTGTTGCCACTGTCCTCTTTTGCTTTTCTTCCCTCTTCCACAGGCTTGAGGTTGAAGAGAGGCGTAACTTCAGCGTTGCCGTACCCAGCGAAGGTGACCGCCGCTGTCCCGTTCTCCTCGTCGATCTCTTCAATCTCAGCCTCGTAACACCTGTAAAGATATCATGGCTGTAAGCATGTGAGTAAAGCTTTAATACTCAGCCCTTCAACACCTACACTGTCAGCCAGCTAATGGCATTCAGTTAAAAAAAATTTGCAAGAATCAGCTTTCATTTTCAGGGACAACACAGAAATCAAACCAAGAGATTATTTCCCTGAGGTCAACAGGACACAAGTACAAAGAGTGGAATCTCTTGTATCTCACCTCCAGCATCAAGAAGCAATGTCCTCACAGTTATCATCACTAACAATTAATGCTGGGGCCAGTCTAGTGAGATACCCTGACTTGGTTCTAGTTCTGGCAGCGCATGGGATTGAGAAAAAAAAAAAAAAGACCAAACAAAATATTGCTCACAGAACACAGCTTTCAGGGAATGCACTCCTGAGTTTTGGAAAACCAAAGTCAGAATAAATTGCTTGGGTTTCCAGATTTTCATGGGCTGATGCAATGGAGACTAAATCCAAAAGGTTGATTAATTCTGTAGTTATATTATACAGCTAGTTATTTCATAGCCAAAAAAAAAAAAGCATTTCCAATTAAAAATTAACCCTAACCAGTGGCACATACTGAGATACTGCAAGGATTTCTTTATAGCAATTAATTACATATATATTAATGCAATAGCAAACTATGAATTATACATCCTGAAACATTTACAAAATGCTGCTCTGACAGATCAGTTCATGGAAGTTTGCTATTTTTTACGTTAGCAAATGGTAAATTACCAAACCTACCATTCTTCTACAAGGTCAGTGACAAACAGGGCACTTCTAACAAATGACCCCATCTCTCTTTGCTTTTTATCTAAAGCACTGACCTTTAATAAAGATAGTACAAGAATACCTAACAGCACGTTTATTTCCTGATTTCTTCTTGCTTTTTAGTCATCCTAGAGTTCAAACTGAATAAAAGTCTCTTACCATTGAACTATTTCATGTAACAGAGAAGTTTTCTACACTTACTGTCCATCCTCACTCCATATTGCCATACACCTATCCCCAACCTTCCAGGAGTGACTGGGCAGAGCAGAAGCAGAACTGTCAGAACTTGCAAGAGTTTCCGAAGGTTGTGTTGAAAGGAGATCTTTGGTTAATTCTATGACTTCCTATAAAAGACAAAAAACCCAGAGAGGGTAATTTTTCAAACTCTCTTACCATTCACATTTTTAACTCAAACTTACTGATTTGGGTGTTTTCAAGTTACTGTAATAAATTCATAGCTGATGTAAAGTGAGCTAAGTTTGGTTTATTTTTTTTAACCACTTAACTAACCAACATAGCTAAGAAAAAAAATCAGTGTTGTGACTCTGCACATGGCAGCATGGGAAGACCAAAAAAATAACAATCACCTGGCAGAGTACTCAGCAGGAAAGTGCTCTGAAGACAAAGTATGAAAGGACACAACATTACTGTTCTCTCTCTAGCTGGCAGTTTCTCCCATCCCCTTCCCATTTGGGACTGGCTGGCTGTATCAGACATAGAAATGTCTAAAACACACAACTACAAGTATAATTGCAGCATTTCTAGGTGATGAAACATTTTTCAGTTCTCTCAAAAAGAAGTGGATTGGCTGAAGTGCCCAGAGCCAGGATGGAAAAGTCCCTTCCAGGACTGCCACTCTGTAAAGCACTCTCCTTTACAGAAAGCACTCAGGTGCATACTGAAAAAAATAATTTCTTAAGTCCTTCTGATGCAAGTGTTTGTTTTTCTATGAATTCCCTGACCTTAAGATTTCAGGTCAGGCATTCCCTTGCTAATCCAACAGGACAAATAAAAAGATAACAGCTGCTTTAAACAGTGTTCATGCACAGAGAGGAACATGCAGAATCCCTCTGACAACTTCCTGCCAGTGTTAAATTCTTGTTCTGCAGAGTCAAGAACACTGCTTTTCACTGCTACTGTTGAAAAGGAGCCAACACCTAAAAGGCCATTTAAACTTTCTGTATAAGGCAGAGCAACTCTGCAGTCCTTAAAGAAGAGAATTCATCAGTTCTTCAAGTATCTCAGCATGAGCGATGGTCATTCTCCTAACTGACAGTAAATACTTCAATTAGGGGAGGGTTAAAGATCAATGATGTTCAGCTGCAGCTCGGTGGAGCCTGAACCCTCCTCAGTTTCCCATCCCCAGTTCAGCTATGGGTGTGCAGAGAGGTAAAGAAGCTGCTTCCATTCCTCAAGATCCTAAAGGATAAGCAGTTCCTGAACAAGAAGTTAGTACAGCATAAACATTGATGGGTTTTTATCTGATAAACTACACAACTGGTGAGAATGGCTGAACACTGTTTCTTTTGCAACTGTTAGTGTCTGAATTGGCAACACCTTCCTAACAGAAGTTCTGCTCTTTGTTTTAGGGGAGCTGCTAGTTAGTAAGTGCAACAGTAAACACAAGTCAGTGCACATGTAAACGGAGCAACATGTCTACAGTTACTTCTACTGCTTTGGTCTCCACTGTCCATAACACTACAGCTGAACCACAACACATTTGATTACTAAGCTGCCTAACTTGACAGAGCTCTGCAGAACATAGAGCATTAGCCTCATTTCCCTCCTAGATACAGAACCCCAGACTATTCCTCCACACACAGATGTATTCTGCAAATCCAAAATACACCATGGTTTGAAGTTAGTAAAGAGACTGTTTCAGCTTCCCAGACATGAAACTGTTGCTTCATTCTTGCCACAATCAGGGATGGCTTATTGCAGAACTCCCATGAGAAACTATTCTCATGGGAGTCTGACTTGTCTCATTCAGACAAGCCTGCCAAGGATTTCTGAATCTCATAAAGTCACTTAAACACCAGGGTACAAAGAGCAAACTCCTGGTAAAAATCTTCACCTGATACCCACATATCATAGTGTTAAGCACCTAAGATAGAAGCATTAATTTTATCACAACCCATGAGATAGCTCTAAAGCAGCCTTTAAAGGAGCAGCTCATTCAAATCAAATTGCTGAGCATGAGACAGACTAGGACAGCAGCTCAGTACAGCCAGATGGGTTGAACAGTATGGCTCCTGGCCACATCCCTGTGACATGAAGGTGTAACCCATGAAGAACATGAGTTAGAGTTTGCCAAGATTTTTCCTGACCAACTGGTCTTTACAAAGCCAGAGAGAGATCTGAGCTCCAGAAAGCAACACCCACAGATACCATCTCCAATTACAGAAGGTGACAGCTGCCATCAACTCTACTTGATACAAAAGGTAAGTTTGGTCCTTGGGTGCACAGACACTGTCTTGAAGAGTTTCAGCAAAGCAAAAGGTGAAAAGCAAAGGATTTACCAAAAAACTACTTTAGTATTTCTTTTCACTTTGTTACTCAGGAATAAGACAAGTATAGGAAATGCAGTAGTGCATTCCTACTTAGGATAGAAAAAAAAAATGTTTCAATTACATTACATGGTAACAATCTTTTTGAACTAATTTGAAAGCTATTGTACATGGTAACAATCTGCTTGAACTGCTTTGAAAGGTGGCACATTGAAGCACTGAACCTCTATTTACCATTGTCAGCTTGGCATATATTCAGTCTGCAAAACATTGTCATTTTCAAGGTGGAACATATGGATAGCAAACCTTTTGGGGACGAAAGTGTAAAGATCTTCCCCATTCTGTGCAGAAAGCTTTTATTAAAAAGTTTGCAAGTTGTCCTTTCACATCAGTGATCTCTGCATATCAAAGCCGAGGTCGTGTTGGTATCGGAAATATCATCCCATAGGGGTTTTGCTGTGCATTTTAAAAATATAAAAATATACACGTGCTTTTAACAGTGTACAACAAAGGACATTAAGATGATCTATAAAGTGCCCTGTGGACACAAAGCCTTTGTAATTGAAAAGGATTTATAAAGATCACTGGTTAGAGGCACTGCCTGTATTTTGGCTGCAGCACCATTCCCTGCTTACTGCTGTGATCTCCACACAGAACAGCAGTCACTGGATCCTGTACTGAGGAACTGGAAATATTTTTAGATCTGACAGCTAGACCAATCCACAACAGAAATGAAGCAGCACCTTGCACTCTTGTGACAAATTTGAACAGTACAGCTGGGCTTTTTTTTTTTTAATATGCCAATGTGTCTTTGTATGCAGAAGAATCCTAAAGACCACCATCAACTTAAAACTAGGCTGCTGGCCTTCCTGTCCCTGATCACCTCCCTAAGGGCCAGAAATGGGTTTTAGCTCTCAAGAACATGGTATGCTCCCAAACATTTAAAAACCTGCAGGTGGCAAATGAAGATCACAACTCTTTTTCTTTCCTATAGAAAAACCCTGACACAGTCCAGACTATAGGAGTGCTGAACTACACTCTAAAGCTTTTATCACAGCAAATGCATCAACAGATTATGGACCAAATGATTTGATCAATCCAAAATAAGCAGCTTTGAAAAAAAAAAAAAAAAAACACTAAAATTTTTATTAGAGAGTTTGGTATATAAATCATGGCATCTTTTTTACTACCTTAGAAGTCAGGTTTAAAACAGGGGACACTGGATCTTTTCAAAATCAACTCTACCATAATAGTATCAAACGATGTGAAAATAAAGTAAAAAACCCACCTAGTGTGTATTGCTGTTGCAGCACAAACGTTTAGGGAAAATTAAACACTCGCTCAAAACCCCAAAGTTTCAGGTACTCACACTCTCAGTTTCTCACCTGTAAGTCTTTCTTCAGTTTTAGGAGATCTTCATTTTCTGCATTTCCAGATAAGGCAGCCTCAACCTGCTGAAGCTGAGCTTTGTAGCTCGCTAACTGCTTCGCCAAGTCTTCCGACATCTGCAAGAAACACACCCCCCCGGCACACATCAAAAGAGCAGGTCTGCTGGTTTTTAATCACATCCAGCGGTGCGAGTAAAATGGATAAGGAACACGAAAAGCTGTTACTAAATTATTAAAAACACAACTCGCCAAGTTTCAGTGCCGCAGCGTTTGGCTACAGACAGCGGTTCCGCTCAGTCCGTGCACGGTTCAGCTGCTCCCACCAATTCCTACCCAGCAAAGCAGACGGGCGGGTGTGTGCGCGCAGGGAAAACGCGTAACCTCAAGCACGTAAGCAGCGGGGCCTTTACAGAGCCTCAACATTTCCCGCATCTTTAGAAAACCCCCCGGGCAATACCCCCCCCC
>JAAWXA010000010.1:2916602-2934474 GCA_038090715.1 Florisuga fusca | reverse complement strand
GATTAGGGGTAGAGTAGTTTAGGGTTAGGTTAGGGGTGGGTTCGGTTAGGTTGGGTTAGGTTAAGGGTGGGTTAGGTTGGGTTAGGGATAGGTTAGGTTAGTGGTAGGTTGGGGGCTGGTTAGGTTCGTGGTAGGTTAGTTAGGGTTAGGTTAGGGGATAGGTTAGGGTAAGGAACTGCCCTTCCCTGGCATCATGGAGTCAGTTTGAGTGTCAGGGGCCTTGGAGATGCTCAGCTCCATCCCCGCACTGCCAAGCCCAGCACTCGGCTGTGTCCCTCAGCACAAACCCCTCCAGGGACGCTGCCTCCACCATTCCCCTGGGCAGCCTGTTCCAGGGCCGGACGACCCTTTCAGTGAAGAAATTTTCACTAATATCCTCCCCTGGCACCACCTGAGGCCGTTTTGTCCTGTCACTGGTTACTTGTCAATCCTGACAGGACTGACATCAGCGGGAGCTACCGACTGCACCAAAATCGTCCTCTTTTGGGCAAGGAGCAGCTCTGTGTTCACAGAAGTGACGTCAAAATTCTGGGCTGGCCACAGGGTACCCGGGGTGCCTGATGGGTGCCCTCACCAACACCTTTGTTCTTGACAATGTCAAACAATACTTTCTGGCTGTTTCAGTGACAATCAGAACCATGCAAAACAATAGAAGAGTGTAAGTTTCAACGTGTGGTCTTAAAACTGGAGAGGAAAGAGGGAGGAAAAACTCGGTGGCAGCTTCAAGCCTGTCACAGGAAGAAAGAAGCACTTCCTTGTGGAAATCCAGTAATTTATTTGGCCTTGAGTCTGTGAGCCAGGCAAATCAAGCAGGCGCCCAAAAACTTTCTTAATGTGAGCAGGAGGATTGATGGCTCCTGCAAACATCCTGTCCCTTGCGGCTGTCCGCACACAGGGCTTCACAGGAAGATGACTTCACTTGGATTTTTTGGGTGTGTTTACATATTAGGGGGGAAACGTGGCTACTGTGTTCTGTGACACTTGGTTTCTGGCCTCAGAGGATATCCTGACTGAGGATAAGAGACATTTCTGGATCTTGGCGTGTGAATTGATAATTAAAATACAGAAGTTATTAGATCCTGTTCATTGATTGATTGATTGAGACCAAGTCTATCAATGAATTTAACAGTAACATCTTTGTAGTATATTTATTAACAGCCTAGGTTTAGATACAGAAAGCAGTTTCTGATAAGGCTTTGTGGGCAGACCAGCAACTGTTGAAGAGATACAGATTTATGGATATGGAGCAATCCTAATGACTTTGCAAGTGTACCTATAAGTTAAAATGCACATGAGCACAATCAGGTTCAACTTCACATCTCAGAACAAGAACTCCAGGCTGTATCTGCAGGACTGGGGTGACAGAAAGGGACCAGAGGTGTCACACAATGTCCACATATCTCCAAAGGCAACAACAGCAGAAAGAGAATTATTTCTGTGGCTGCAATAGTAGGAGTGAGCTTAAGAAGGTATTTTACTTCTATAAAATTTTGGAGAGAGTTAATAGTGAAACTGTACATACGGTTCTAGAATCTGGAGTTTTATGTGGTCTGCAGACTTCTTAGAAGAGTTGCCAACACTATTCAGTGGCTGGTAACTTTCAGTGAAAAGCTGAAGTGGTACATCTGTTTAGCTCTTAATGGAGATGGGGAGGTGACTTCCCTGCAAAATCTAACTAATTTGATAGGAAAATAGCTTAGTACTGGAAACTTCAAAACATTGCAATACCCAGTTGGCACAAAAAACCCCAAAAGGTACAATTACCTTTCTGAGACGGGTTTTTCTCTTGATTTCTTAAACTGAGGACAGTGTCTTTTTGGACACTGTTACAACATGTGCTCTCACTCAGGCACATTGTGCTATGTATAGGAAGATAAGCTGGATCTTGAGACCACTCACCTTAACAAATTGAAAATTCTCTTTAATTGCATCCTTAAAACTGGATTTGTCTTCACCCAAAAGCAGAGAAATTTTTTTTCTGTGTTTGACAGAAGAATATCTTACATCATATAAAGGAGCAACATGGCATAAACAGGACTTCTTCACAATTTTTAAGCAATGCATTTTACAGCTCATTAAATGGTTGGTGTTTTGAGGGATATCTGCATAGAAGCACTCTAATGTGATATAGAACAATGTACACCTGTTTGTTATGATTTTGTTCTTTCTGAATTTGTTAAGAGATCAAAGCAAGTTCAGGTACGTTTGTGCCATATATGAATGTTTCTAACTGCGTCCAGTATTTCATCTTATAATTGAGCATCAGAGGAGCTACCAGAGCTCTTTATAAATCCTTTTTATGAGATGTTTGTACATTGCATAGTGGTATTAGAGTGTGTTCATAGAACTTGAGCCATATTGTTTGCAGGTTATAAAGTAATACCACACCAATATCATTATTTCAAAGTAATTATACCACCTTACTGGAATTTATCACGTTTCATCATATGGAATTTTCACATATTTTGCTGTTAAATGAAGGCATCTAAATTCATGACAATGTTTTATCACAAATGCCATAGAATTTTCTTCCCTAAACTTAGCAGCAGAAAGAAAAAGCAGCTCAAACAGCTTTTGTCTAAGCCAAACTCTGTTGCCATTAGCACTGAGGCTTTCTGATTCCTACATGGGGAGTTGTCTGATGGGGATGCCTGTAATTGGGGAAGGAAAACTGGTGCAACTGGAGGCTTTTCACTCCCTGCAGGTGCTTTAGGGCAGGGGGTAGTGTAGGGGTAGAGGTGATAACCCTGGCACAGCTTGTTGGGAAGGTGGGGTTTCCAGAAAGCATTTAGAAAGACCAAAATCAAACTGATTCCCAGGTGAAGGGGACACTGGTGCGCCCTGCAGCCGACCAGGAGGTGGTAGTGCTGCTGCACAACATCTCTGTGCCAGCAGCCCTCTGTAACCAGCAAGGCAGGCAGATTAACTCTGTTGTAGGTCCACAGTTGTGTCTCTCCTCTACAGACTGCTGCGTTATTTTTATAGTCAGAGGTAATGGGAACATATGTCTGAAGTTATTTTTGCAAGTAGTAGGGACTACGCATACGCAATAACATCCACAGGTTCAGGTGAATAAGTGCACTTAAATCAGCAATATTCAGCATTCCTGGATGTTAAATCCTGAAGCAGCTGAGGGGCAGAGATCAGCGTGCTCAGCAGCAACTAATGCCTTAAAGACAATTAGATTCAAACGGTTTAATATCCCTGGTTTTTAGGTTTGTGTGGATAGATTGCTGTGCTCAGCATAGCTCCTTAGTCACTGGTAAAAGCTGACTTCTGCAAACAAGCACTCCATCCCCATGACAGAAACTGCAAGCTAAATCTAGGCCAAAATGGAGACTCTGGGTTTCTTTAGACTTTTTTTGGTAGCCTGATGGCCTAGCAGGCATTGCCCTGTTAGTAGGGCAGTATGTCAGGCTTGGAGGTCATTGGTATATTCTTTTGGATCAAATAATCAAGTAAACATCATATTAATACTTCAATGATGGTGGTTGCTTTCCTAAAGATTTTTTTTTTCTTTCAGTTGACTTGTTCCTCAGAGCAAAATTGTTCGGGTTTTTTTTGGTTTTGGTTTGGTTTTGGTTTGGTTTGTTTTTTTAGCCACTTCTCATCATGGGCAGACCTGTCAGCTTCATCCATTATGCAATTATGTGATATTTCTCATTAAGACATTTTTTTGTTGTTCCTCTTGCAAAATTCCTTTTTACAGGCTGGTTTTTCTTTCTGCATTGGCTCCAGCTGGACTTTGCAAAGCTTCAGCAGTTTGACACATAAAATCAATTTATAGAAAGAAATGCTGATTGGCCAGGTGTGTAATTAACATACAGAGCACTTTTGTTGAGAGGGTCAAGTGCCTCTTTGTTTTAAAGCCCAGGCTCCAAACTTCTCAGCAAAGTTCTGCCTGTTTTAAAGCTTCACTGTTTGCAGTTCTACTCTCCTGAAATTTGACCTAATTTTAAGGGCTTGAAACACCCATTTGAAACACCCGTGGAAGTGAAGTCAGTCAGCTGAGCATGTGCACATTCCTGACCATAATTTAATTCTCTGCCACCCTGGAGCCAACATGGATTTTTATTTTAAGCAAAGAAACTGCGAGCTGTGTGCTCTGAATGATTGCAGTCATTGTGCCCCACCAGTGGCAAAGGCACAGTGACTAAAACTGAGAAGGGCAAATGAATCAGAACTGGATGAGGAATAGGAGCCAGGGTGGGGCAGCATGGAGGTAAGGAGAAAATGTCAGAATTAGGAAGAAGGGACTGAAAGCTACGACATCATCTTCTTCAGATGGGTCTGAGGCTCTTGACTTTCCATTCCCCTACAGCTGATGGCTTAGGGAGAGCTGACAAAATGCAGCTTTACGTGGGAAATGACAACCTGCCAGTGTGATCATTCACTTTACTGGCAGAAGCAGCAGGTCCCTTTGATGGGTCCTAATCAGACCTGCACAACATGCAGTTTGTCAGATGGTATTTTCAGCTCAACGTGAGTCTCCCTTTGGGAGCAATATGCCAAGTCACAGTGTGACTTCTTCCTCTCAAACGTTCCTCCATCTGCATCAGGGAGCCTGTCAGCACTAGAGGCCTGGGGACTCCAGAAGAAGGCAGCTAGAGGTGCTGGTTCTTCAACTTGGGGTGCTGGGAAGCCTGTTTCTGAGATTCCTTATGTCCAGAAGAGGGATGAATGTCGGGAAAGTTGAGAAGATGAGGGGAGTTTGGAAAGTAGGGAGCAAGGGTGGTTGCAGTGGGCAGGAGAGCCTGGAGGGGGGGTCAGGAGAGGAGCTTGAAGCAGTGAGCCAGAAGTGTGGGAGGTTTGGGAAGCAGGAAGCCAAGGTTAATATGGGAACAGCGTGGGGGGTATTTCATGTTTGTGTGTGGGGAGAGACCTGGAAAGTAAGGAACAAGGCAGACTGCTGTGTTGGAGTGGGGGGCTGCTGTGGGGGAGAGGAGATGTAGGTCCTGCAGTCGGGAAGGCAGACAGAGGGAAGAGGAAACTTGTGATGAGTACAGGAAAGGAGAAGGAAGGGGATGGGATATCAGGTGCAGCTGACAGCAGTTTGTGTTTTCCCCAGCACATGTTTTCTGCCAAGCCTGTGCCAGGCACTGGCTGGGGTTTGTGGCAGGGGGTTAGCAGTCACCCACTGGTCTAAGTGCTTTGCTCAGGACACAGGATTTACAGTCATCAATGATGTGTAGCTGAAAATAGGTTGTAGGTCCTCAGTTGGTTGTAGGTCCTGTATCTATTTGCTGAATTTTAAAGGAAAATGAACTGAAAGAAGAGGAAGAGAGCTTCACAAGAGGGCTACTGAATACCACTCTAAAGGTCTGGATTTACTCTCTTGTGTAGGAATATCTGCATAGTTTGGGTGAGGTTGACCTGTCTATGGGAAAAAGGAGAGCTAATTGCCCCAGGGGATTTGTTGTTGAAAACTGACCAAAGAAGCTCTGATTCAGCTGGTGGTAAATTTGCTGCCACTGAGGCAAGGTTAAATTGCTTTTAGGAACTGTCATACATTCCTGTGTTTGGAAAAGTCATAGCATGGTGGCTTGGGACAACTCCCACTCCTGATCAGTGTTAACTTAGGCCATATGAGCAGTTTTTGGGGAGGTGGTTGAAAATAGAAGTAATTTGAGACAATGCTACTTAGTTATAAAGAGGATTGTGTTGCCTCTTCTGAAGGTTACAGCATCAGAACTTTAGTCACTCGAGCATCTTTGCACCTCTGGATCTCTTTTTCTTTGTCCTCCCATAGAACAAGGGATAATCAAGCTAACGTATGTTGTAGGAATGAATACTTCAAAATGCTGCTAAAATCAATTGAAAGATAGTAAGAAAATGAAGAATTCTCTCCCTAAAATAGAATTTGAGCATTCCATAGCAAATAGGGAGTTCTGCTGACATAGAATAAGATTGTAAATGTCTGGCATCATAGTAGTATCAAAGACTATTGAAGTTTGACATTTTCATGCCATGTTCTACTTCCATCCTGTGAACCTGTAAGTTGCCCACAGTTAATGTTTTTAATGCTAAACTATGATAAGGTTATTTTTGCTAGCTGCACTGTACATGAACCTTTAAAAATGTTCACTATGCTATAGTAGCTACAGAATTCACAGGCATCAATATGCTTTCTTTGCCACTATAAACAACTTGTACAATTTGCATAAGATGCAAAATACACACATCACTATTCCAAACGTATCCTCCTTTCATTTTACTGAGGGACTTTCAGACACGTTTTCCTGAAGTGAGAGAATTTTGGGGTTATGCTTATAGCGGTGAGAGGTGGCAACCACCCATCCTGCTGCATGAACAAACTTGTTAAATGTTCCCTTCTACATCGTGTTAGTCACCACTTGAGCAGTGAGGCTGCTTTCATGTGGTTTAGTATCCTGTTCCTGGTAATCAGTGCTGTCTCATGTCCTACAGCTGATCCAATGCTTGGAGAAACTGAAAGTCCTTCTACAGATGTTTCCTCTGAAAATGAAACTTAAATATCTTTTACAGTAATTTGCTTTCATGTCATTGCAGCTGTCTCCAGATGAAGTCAGTTTGGATCCTTGGCCAGCAAATGACCCTTTGCTGAGGCTGCTGATAAAAGCAGAGTATGTCAGTGGGCACATAGAACTCTCTTTACTAATGTGTATTTGTTTTAATATTTCTCAAAGCAAAAAAAAAAACACAACCCCAAACATAGAGCTACTGGTTGACATTTCTTTATATGCCAGATTCATAGAAAAAAATGTTGTGGTATCCATCTTAATGTGATGAGGAAACCAAGATGACAGTTTACCCTGAGTATACTAAAATACAGGAGATTTGGAAGCCTATCCTTTTGTGGATCCTAGTCTACACAGAGATATCAATGCAATGTTTGGGATCTGGGATAATTTTTATTCATTTTGTAACGACTAAAACTCTACAAGAAGTTTTTGGTTGGTTGTTTTAAATTTTTCTTTCAAGTTTTTTAGCAATTTCATCTTATTCTTCTTAAGTGTAGTACAATCTACATGCTTTGCTTAAAAAGGATAAAAGGTATAGTTGATGGCTTTTGCTGTTTCATACACTGGATTTTTTACAGTGAAAATTTAGTTTCCCCATGCTTTACTTCCTTGGTGGGAAAGTTTCAGTTCTTGAGTGCAGTTTAAATCCAAAGTCTTTCCAAAGCTTTAGAGCTGCAGGAGCATTTAGAGCTTAGCTGGGTGTTTTGTTGATTCAGGGATAGGTGACAGATTCTGATTAGGTCCCCTGAAATTATGGAGATGCTTGTCCTCGCCTTGGTCAAGCCTGTTCAAGTAATTTGGTGACAGGGTGAAATATGCTGTTCACTGGCATTCGACCCTGTGCTGTTACCCGTGGACAGAGCTTAAAATGGAAAGCAATCAATGTCAATGGCAACAGGATGATTATTGTCACTGACCATGATTATTGTCCCTGACCATTTTAACGGGTTTTACTCAATACTACTGCAGTATCTTTTGAATTAAGCAACTGACCCTATAATCACACTAATTACTGAGAGGCAGCCTGCTTTTCTGAGTTGAAATTGTGTGTCATGTCAGATCAATAACATGCTGAACGTTTCCAGGGGAGGTGCAGGCAAGAGCATAGAGAGACAATCACCTGTTCTGAGCAACCTGATTTAGTTGAGAGTGTCCCTGCTTACTGCAGGAGGGATGGACTAGGTGACCTTTAGATGTCCCTTCCAACCCAAATTATTTTATGATCCGATGATTCTATGGCTCTTGTGTTCGCCGTGAGGATTTGGTGTGTAGTTTTTGATTGGGTAGGAGGAGGCAATGTGTTTGGCAGTGTAAGTGAGGAGGGACAGCTAATCAGCTGAAGTGCAGAGCCTTCTGAGTTTGAGGGCTCTGGGGATTTTTATGTTTGTGGGGGTTTTGAGCATCAGCCTCAGAATCTCCCTGGGATTTGCCAGTCAAGCAAGTAAACGTTAAAAGCTTAATATGGATCCAGACTTCTACAAGCAGTGCTGATCCATAGATTATATCTAGAACAACAAAGCAGATTGTTATGTGTTTTACTTTTTTCTTTTTCTGTCCTCCCTCCCACACCTGATGAAACTATTTAGCTTCGAAATGTTGGAAAGCCACATACCTGAAGCAGCAGTGGGCTTGTTTAAACATCATTTTCTGGTATTAGTTTTATAGATCTCGATATGACTAATGAGGAAGTTTCTTCATTCAGTGTTTGTGGGTGACCAATTTGTATCAGGATGAGGAACAAAGCTGATATGAGGAGGTCGTGTTGCCCAGGGAGCAATTCAGTCCCTGGAGTGAGTCATGACACTGATATCTTTAGCCGGAAGGATAAAACATGGTAGCAAAACTCAGGCATAGGGTTTTTATCTTCTGGATTTTTCTGGAGATATTTCCAAGTGTATTTATTTCACTAACACTCAGGGTGTTAATAAATCTAGATTTAGAGCATTCATTTGGGCTCTCCACCTCTCCTTTATTGTAATAGAATGAAGACAGTGACTCCCTGGTAAATCTGAATAGTGAGCATGAGACATACCATTTGTTTATCTGTGGATGAGCTTTCATAGTACATTTCTCCTTTTTTTTTAGTCACTTTTTTAGTCACTTTGTATATTTCTAATATATGTTGCAGCAGTGGAGAAGGTTGGTTTTTGTGGTGTTGAATTATATGTTTCTTCCAGAAATGTTGTTTCCTTAGGAGCTCGAGAGCAGGCACAACATTTATCATATCAAATTATTGCACATCTGAAAATCATATTGAGAGGAGTTCTAAAGGTATTAATCCACCCTGACTCTGATGTCACAGGCTTCTTTACAGTAGAGTTGCTGCATACATGGAGTGTGGTATGCTCCACACTCTCCTCCAAGGAAAACTGCTGAAATCAGAAGGGATTTCTGGAATATCCTGGAGTCAGCAGGGTATTTCCAGCTGACAAATGTTTTTTTAGTGGCATCTTCAATTAAGTCAGTAGATCTTTCCTAATTCCATTTCCTACTGCCCTAAAAACTTCCTACCAGTAGATGATGATGCTTCTCAAACCATGAAACAGTCCTGGAAATTTAATCTGGATAATATGTAAGCCCAGTAACAGAATCAGAGTTCAATAAAAAATATAGACATGGTTTCAGACAAATTAGGCTATGATACAATTTAAAAGCTAATTTTGAGGGAGCTGTTGGCAGGAACTGTGGTACAGAGTAGTTGAAATATTAAATTAGTGATCGGAATACTTTTCTTTTTGATACCTCTTGGGAAATAATCTTTCTAGATTTGTTTGGAGCATCTGTGTAGGTCTGAGCAGGGAAGCTATTGTTTGTGAAGCCTTAAACCAGTGGATAAGTCTCAGTGGACTAATCCTGTAATCTGTTGGATTAATAAAACAAGTGATTTTATAATAGAGTGTCATTAGATATTGATTCACTTTTGGATCTAGTCAAGCTTTCAGATAGTTCATTTGCATTTACATGATATTACGGAACTCTGTGTGTCTAAGAAGACCAGTTATGAACCTTCTACAGCAATTTGCTGACTGGAGAAATTGTTGAAAGCGAGGAGGAAAATTGTGTACCAAGTAGATGCCAGTATCCTTAGAACAGAAACAGGAAGAGAGGACGGATAATATAGAATAATAGAAGGAAGGAAATAAGATGTGGTTTAACCTACAGATCAGAGTTAACAATTTAGGTTCTGCTGCAGGAAGAAATGAAAAATGGAGTCAACATATAGTGCATACCACAGGGACATGCTGAACTGAATAAAATTCACATTCACCTCACAAGAAACAGAATAGTCTTGTGGAGCTGATGGTTTTCATAAGGCAAATTGGCCTCTATAAATCTTCAAAGCTGCAAAAAATGTGAGCCAGCATAGAGCAGCTAAGTGCTGTCATTTCGACTTCACTGTCTGCTTCACAGTGATTTGCTTTTGTGTAAAAAACTATTTAACAGAGACTGGAAGTTTATGGAGGGGCTGTTCCTGTAACACCGTGCTCTTTATGGGCATTCTAAATAATTTCTATGTTACCATTTTCACTTTTTAAAAAGTTTTTCCATTAAGATAGGCTTCCATTTGAGGTAGCTTCAAAGTGTGTCTGTAGTTCACTTGGCTGGGGACAAGATGTGCTGTGGGCAGAAAGTGAAGTGCCCATTGAGAAAGCAGCAGCATCCACACAGGTAGCACAAGGAGCCCACTGGAAGGGCTCTCTGCCTAAGTAGTGCCATGCTCAAGGTATGCATAAAAGCTGAATGCCTTGAGGTTTCAAAGGCTGTCTACCCATGTGAGCCATTTAGGGATCCCATGTTTCTGGTTTCAAACTGTTGCTCACGTGTTCAGGTTTGATCTTCCTTTCTCTTCATCCAAGCCTTTCAAAACAGAGGGCATGCAGCTAACTCGTGCATGCAGCCACCCATGTTCAGACTTTGCTCAGCTTGTGAGGAAAGGTAACAGAGATAAGGAACCTGGTGCTCATTTGGTGATCCCACCTGGGCACTTACTGATGGCTGTCATGGAAGAGCCAGGCTTTGCTAGATTGTTCCAGGCAAAGGTTTTTTAGGGATTCCACAGAGAGAATGAATTAAACCTGGAGGCCTGATGTGTTGGTAGAGGCTTTATTCCCCCAGGAATCTGTAGCTTAACCCTAGGCACAATTGCTTACCCCTTGTCCTTGCTCCCCATCTGCAGAGTGGGAACACCACAGGGTAGAAGGGAACAAGCACAGAAGTGCAGCTGGACACTTAGAGATTGTAATGAAGGAGGGTGCTTGGTCACTCATCTAATTTACCTATTGCCTCTTAAAGTATCATCAAGCCTGGGTGACACAGTCTCTGACCCACGTCACATATGTTGATGTACAAGCTGTGTTCCTCTTCCCTAAGAGGAGGAAGACATCCAGCAGACATCACCTTCCTTCTTGTGTGCTGTGGCAGCCTGACCCTCGTGTCTGGACAGTGCAGGTGTGTGGGGACGTGGAGGAGATGATGGGCCAGGAGCTTGTGAGACACTCAGCTTCAGAGCCCTCCAACCTACAGAAGAAATGAATATACATCAGGTAAATCTGTGGCTGTACATGAAACCTGGGGACACTTCTCCAGCTGTGACTAATCCTGAGTACACTGTGACTCAGCTAGTGAAGCATTTATCAGGAAAGGTCCCAGAGCACTCATTATAAACCAATAGATAAAAACCATCTTGTTTTCTGTAACAAACAGAATCATTGAATGTAATTTCATCTCCTGTTCCTTACCTCTTCAAAAATAAGCCATCCAAACGTTTATAGCCGTGCAATAGAGGGAACATAATTCATAGTAAATACACCCTTTGCCTTCATTTCACATGTGTTTGCCTCCTGATTCTTGCTTGGTTTCCAAGTTCAAAATCTGAAAACTCTGAAACCAGATTGACTCAAAATTATTTTGTAAAAACATGCCTTTGATCTCCCTTGTGTTTTATGAGCTGCATGATGATGAAACCAGATGTAATTTGTCAGGTTTATGTCATTAGTAAGCTGTGTATGTTACCTAAAGGTAGTTATAAAAGGCTGTAAGACACACAGGTTTTTTTGGTGAACTTCATAACAGAACTTAAAATAAGTACATTATTCATAGTTTGGTTACCTCATAATAAAGAAACACACAAAATTCTAGGCAGAATCCAAACTTGACATCTGATTTATTCTAAAAGATGAAGCACAGCAATGCAGGTCCTATTGGAAATTTCTGAAAGGCTGTGAGGTTTATTATACTTTTCCATATTTTATTATTTCATAATTTATTTAATTGGTCTTTAAAAATAGCATTTACAAGACAAAAATTAATAAGTGAAAAAATGTTAACAAAAATCATGGTTTCAAGTGGTTTTGTTGGGTTTTTTGGCTGACTCATGCACTGAAACAAATGCAAATTTTCTTTCTCCCTCCATTCAGCTCAGTTTGTGGCATTTGGTGTAAAGTAATATTTAAAGTTGTATCTTGTACTTTTTGGTTGTTTTGTTGTTGATAAACTGCACCTGTCCCAAGATCTTGGGGCATAAAATGTACCAACCTCTGCTCCAGAGGAACACAGGAGTATTGCTGTGAGTGCAGAGGCTCTGATCTAAGTGGGGATGGTTTTTTAGAACTCTTAAACCGCTAAAATGTGGGATTGACACCACTCCTGTCAAGGGGTACTGACAAACTGGTTTTGTATATTACTTTAGGTAAAGCTTGATTCCAGCACTTTTATTCTTTAAATACTTTTCTTCTCTAAATACTACCAATATCTCCAGAAATCGAGCATGTTCAATTTATCTATATGTTTTAGCCTATATTATTTGTTTTCTTTATCCTGTGACTGGCTTTGAGGAGTCTATTTAAGAGAACTTTAAAGCCAAATATTGCCCAAAGATTGCATTTTCTCACCGTTTTAAATCAGCAATAGGTAAACATCAGCTGAGTCCAAAGGTTATGTTCGGCCCTTGACAGCTGCTTTAAAAACAGTATTTCACAATCTCTATATTTTTCCTGCTTCTTCAGGACTGCGAATGGATACAAATAACTTCATTTTATAGGGTGATAAAATTCATTGCTCTGAAAAAGTAATTACCTGAAGATGTCTCAGTTGTGCTTCTCACTTTAGTTAGAGACACTGAATTAAGCTATCAGGCAGACTGTGATAGGTTGATCCTGGAAAATGAAATGCCTCGGGGTGTCTGTGTCTTACTTAGAATATTTATCCTTAGGTCATCTGGATGATTCAGGCTGGAATATGTGGTAGGTAAAATTTTACAATGGGAGTCTTCTGCTAAACCTGAAAAAGGCAGGCAAATCCCAGCCTGCATCTTCGGGACAGGAATGTGTGTCTAGAAACTCCATCAGTTTTAAGAGACCACCTTATGGGAAAAAGTAATTTAGGGGCCAAGCACCAACAAACTGGGTTACACCAAGGGTGTTCCTGTGTAATGCCTGGGTATAATAAACCTCTCTGTTGTTTGCTTTAATGCCCGGCATGAAATCAGCCTAGTTCTGTTCAGCACAACTACTCAAGTTCTTAGCTGAGGTGATGGAGATGCTCTTGGTGCAGAGTTGTGTTGGCAGTTCAGTGCCTGCAAGCTTGGTGTGAGAGTGAGCTGGCAAACCAGAAATACACCTGCAAATACATTTTAAAGGTGCTGAAACATCTCACTGCATGAAGCTGACATATATTCAGTCAATTTAGCATGTTTCAAAGCCAACAAAATGTAATTGCAGGTTCTTTTTGAGGTGTTCCTGCCAAGGACTCCAGCTGAATGGGTTTTGGAAGATGGCACTTGGACACCAGAGGGTCCTATCTAGAGTCTGCCAGCCACGCAGACACCTTACTTGTCATCTCTTCTCCCTTCAGCCCTCAGCAGCAGCTGCTGTAGTCACAGCTACCTGCCTTGAAGCTATGGTTTATTACAAGACAGGTAAGCTGGCAGATTTGGCTCCAAGTAAAATTCCTTTGGATAGTGAAGAGATTACTAGATACTTGAAAATTAGCTGTTTTACTAACATGAGGTGAAGAAAATCCCCATTTTTTGCTTTAGATCATCATGTCCTTCTTGCTGTGTGCTTTTTGAATGGTATGTCTTATGTGAGTGGCATCTGCCAAATGCCAAGCAGGCACTGGAGTTATCTGTGTCATCATTCTCCATGGAATAAATGGAAGGGGCTTGAGTGAGAGCATACAAGGCAGTCCTCATCCAGCAGCCTGTCACTTCACTAAGCAGCTGTGAATTTAATGGGAGTATAAATGAAAAGGGGCTGATAATTAGGCTGCTGGGTGTTTTAACATTATTATTGTTAATTTCTAAAAATCAATTAGGTAATCAAGACGGGGCTGTGGAAATTTGTTTTTTTTTAAATACCCTAAGCAGAGTTTCAGATGGATGACATAATAACTTACAGATCCTGATGGGAATTTGATCTCAGAAGAAACTCAAGGATCCCACTGAGCTGAAAGGAAGGGGGCTGCAATGGGCACAATGGTATAGGGAAGCATGATTGTTTGTAGTAAAGGGATTGTAGAGCTTAGCTAGGACCTTTTGGTTTGTTTTTTTTTCTAACTGTACATAGTGTTAGAGGAGCTTCTCTACTGCCTGACAGATCCAAGTGTCTAGATGCAGATTTCTGACAGCTACAGATAGTTTAAGCTACCTTAAATTTAGGAAAGAAACTCAGTCCTTATTCCAAAGTCTCATGCTAGCTAAAGAGAAGATTAGATTTCAAAAATGAGCATGGCTTCAGACAAATAGGAGAACCAGCAGACGAGGTTAGTGCTTAGAAGAGCTTCTTGCACAGGGAGGAGCTGGGGCTTTCGAAACTTCTGTTTCTGATCTACTTTTCTAATGGTTCTATTATTATTGTAGAACTCTTACTAAAGCTTACAAGCTTATAAAAGAGAACAGTTAAGAAATACAACTACTCTTCCATTTCTGGAGGAATCATTTCCCATTTATATGCTTGTATCAAATCACATGACTTGCACATCTACATGTTACTAATTACAGCAAGTGCTCATGAAAACCAGGGCTCTGTCAGCTCCAAAGCCACACCTTTTAAGTCAGGAAATTCAACCTTCTGCAAATACCATGCTGAATTTTCCCTTAGCTCCCTCCCAAATCCAATCACACAATCCTAACATGTTCTATTACTCTTTTATTACTGATGTGATCTATAGACCTTTTACAGTGGGAATGAGAGCAGCTGTAAAACTTGATTTCAGTGGTGATCCACTCTCATTTGTGCTTCTAGACGGGCTGCTGCATAGTGTTAGTTTCTCTCTGCCTTCCCCATTCACCCAGGCAGCCTCTGCTGCCTTTCCCCAACTGCCCTCTGGGCTATAGAACAGCATCCCAGATCATGCTCCCGTAGCCTCCCACCAAATCCCTTGGCCTTTTCTATAGTGTTGGCAATTCAGTGCTAACCATGAGCTGCATGGGGAAGCTGCTGTGCAGTGCAGCCCAGCTGCCTCTTGGGCCGGGTCGGCAGGTTTCTGCAGGGCTGCCCGCGTATCCTTCCTGTGCCAACACAACACTCAGTCCCTCTTTTTCTAGGCTGTGTAATAGATGGGTGACTAAGTGCACTTACCACTGTGGGTTTTTGATTAGGAGAGGCAGTTTGCTGCAGCAAAATTGAAATTGTTTAAGGGAGCCTTAATGGTAAGAAAGAATCTCCTGCCTCTCGCGCTGTGCTTAGGGGGAGCAAGACCTCGTTATCTTTGGTGCTTCTTTTGCTGTTTGAGATGCAGCCATAGCACTGTGAAATGCCAGCTCAGGGACACTGCTTCCACAGCATCACCTGAGGTGAAAGAGTGTGTAAAAATGGAGATTAATTATTTGAGGGTTGCCTTGCTTCAGTTGTGAATATAGACTGTGTACAGGCATCTCTATAATGACAGAACCAACTTGGCATGTGAGTGTGACACTGAGTGACAGCTCTGTACCAAGCACTGTCCAGATGGTGAGCTTTTGTAAAGCTTTGCTCTTGTTCCTCTCAAACCTAGTCCTAGGGATCTTTAGAGCCTTCACAGGATCAGGTGTGAGAGCAAGTGCTGACTGAGAGCAAGGTGAGGGGCAGAAGAAGGGGGAGGCCCCACAAGTGAAGGGGAAAGAGGCTGATTCTTACTGTCTTTCTCAGGTATCTGCTATTAGTCACTGTAGAATCCTTGTGTAGCTCATCTTGGTCTGTTGTGACTGAAGCAGAGATGCTGGCACAGGGAGGATCACATCATCAGAGGGAGAAAGGGAGAGAGTGGTGCAGTGGCAGAGTGCTATGAGTGGGCAAAATGTAGATCGTGGTGAGAAGTGGGAGGAAAGAGAAGCTGGGGGAGGCACTAATGGAGTAATACAGAAGTTAGAAGAGTGAAGGGACAATGAGGCCGAGGAAGTGATAAATCTATCTAAAGCTAGTTCTGTCAGTGGCCTGTTACGGCAGAGTGGTAGAAGCACATCCATTTGGAGCTGAATATTGCCTCAGCCATCGTTTTTGTAATCCTCTTTCTATTAGAATACTGCAAATTATGCAAATGTGCCGGGTGCATGCTGGGTGCAGGACGCTATGCAGAATCTCTTATGAGCATGCAAGGCTAATAGGCAGCTTCCATCTGAAGCTCTTCCCTCTGACTCAGAGCACTGGCTGCTGTTGTAAAACCCAGCAGAGTCTGGGACCTGCCAAACTGTTTTGTTTTCTGATACTTACCGAAGCTAGATGGATAAAGTAATCCGTCAGGTTTTTCACACTCCAGAACCAATATTGAAATGTGCCCAGATGAAGAGCCTTATTTTCCTTTAATCATCTTCCAGATCTCATGCTGCCTGGCTTGATGTGGCAGGGAAGAGTGCTAGTGCTGGTGCAAGGATGGTGATCTGGGAGGATAAAACCTTAGCTCTGCCACAGATTCTCTTTGGCAAGTCATGACGACTTGTTCAACTAGTTGCACAGTGGGATTGTCCTTTACTGTTGTGGTTTCCTTTCCACCAATGGTTATTATCCCTTAGAGCAGAACAAAACCATAACACCTCAGATGTAACTTGCTGGTGGCATGACAGATGCTGTTACTGTTGTGGTAATCGGCATGACATGTAGGGGTGGTGCTAGCTCACTAAAATTAGAAAGAACAGCCTAAAGTACAAACATTGCTATTATGTGACTTGCTTGGTTTTAGCTTTTAGCTAACAATTGTCCCATCAGAGTGAGGATAATGCACAGCTGATGAAGAGCAGTGATTTTAGTGAACTCTCCACGCAGGTGACTCATGTGTTGTTCTATTTGCCTTTTTTCTATTTAATTGATTGTCAAAGACCAGCTGCTAGCCCAAAACATGTGCCAGAGAAAGAAACATAAAAGGACAATGGTACAAAAATCTTCCTTTGGGATTGTTTCAAAATGTTTGCTCACAGACAGGTATTCCTGCTGCTTTGGTTTAAAGAGTTGACTTTTCTTCTACCTCCAAACTGATTCACTCTCACCTATGATGAGAGGCATTCAGCTCCTCCATTTTTTCAATTTCTCTCTTCCCAGTGAGTAACTCCAGCGTTTCTTTGGGTAATTAAAGTTTACTGCAGGAGGAGCAGGAGTGGGTTGGGAGCACTGATGAAGAGATGACTAACAAAGTAATCGGCATGTGATTAAAGTGTGGGCTGCCAGGCACAGATTAGCCCTCCCTGGACTCTGCTTTTATCTTAGTTCCATGTTTTGAAATAATTCTCTGTAATAGTATATAGAATTTCTATCCCATCTAGCTTATCACATTAGAGCAAACTAGACAAAATGACTCTGTTTCAAAAAGCTCTGATTCAGCTGAGGCTGCAGCCACTCGTTGCAAATGTGAAGTTAGGTGACTGAGTTCTCTTTTATTTCTTCCAAATTCTCTCCCTGTGGGAAATTTAAAGGGGAGATAATTGCCAAGAGTGGAAAATTAAGGTGGCATTATAAAGCCACGTGAGATGCATCAGTGATGATCACATCAGAAAACTCCATGTGAAGTAGCAGCCACTGAAGGGCAATGAGGATATGGAGGTTTGAGTTGTGGATAAATCATGAAGAGAAAAATAAAAAATTTTCCCAGAGGGAGAGCTGCCTCATGTGCTTGCACAGAGAGTTGTTTGTTTGCTCCCTGCAGTAGTTTTGTAGTTTTTTCTTTTTAAATGAGAAATCTTGTTAGATTACTTACACCTACCTGAAGTAAGAGGACAGGAAGACCTGCTTTAAACATGCTCTATAAACACTTCCTCTTGCTACTCATATCCTTTTCCCCTATATAATTCTAATATCCCATGAGTCTATTACTGAGGCATTAGCTTGACTGCTGTGCAGTTAACAAAACAGTGATTTCAGGGAAGCACTGACATGCACAGAAAATAGTGAGATGTCCCCTTCCCC
>JAAWXA010000010.1:2863569-2910589 GCA_038090715.1 Florisuga fusca | reverse complement strand
GGGGGGGGGGGGAGAGGTAAGAAATGGGTAGTCCTCTCCCACTCAGCAAGCTAGGTCCATTATCTGAATTAGTATAAAAATACCCACCCACCCCAAGGAATGCACTGTCACTCCCTCCATGCCAGCTATCTCTGATTGAGAGTAATTGCCTGCTTCTGATGGAGCCCAGAGTGGATCTCTGTGGAGTGCTTGAGTAGGAGGTGAAAAATCAGTAGCTAATGTGATGGCTTCTGTTTTTGTTTTATTTATTCTGAAACTGTTTTTCAAGACCAAACAGCAGCCTGCCAGGGAAGGTGCCTCTGCTTGGGATTCATTATAGTTATTATTATCAGTAGCAGCATGCCTCTCCCTAATTGCACTTGGTTTGTGAGTGACAGCCTTTGATTGGACAGTATTGTTTCCCCCTCCTGGGGACAGGGATACTTTTCAGGTCCCAGATTAAGTCACTGCCAAATGATAATTTCATGGTATGTTATGGCATCACATGCTTGAACTAAAGACTTCCACTGCTTAACTCTCTCGAGCTAGCTTGTTCACACCTGCTGGAAACAGGGCTCAGAGCTTGCAGCTGAATATCTACCAGTTTATAGCAGCACAAAGATCTAAATTTGCCATTTCAACCTCATCTCTATTAGGAGCTGACTACAGAGTTCAATGACTTGATAAAATGATGTCCAAGTTGTCCTGTTGGTTGCAGGGACCGTGCTGCAGGTGTATAGTTGGGAGCTTCATGATGAGGCATTTCAAAGAGCAGTTTCTCTGGACAATCTAAGGGCTTTGGGTACAGTTTCAAGAAACAGAGGAGCTCTTACAAAAAGTGGATGCTATCAGCAGTAATTAAAGCATTTCCCATTGTCATTTAATCTGCTGGGCAACATTTCTGACAAGTATTGCTGCAGACCCTATGCCATCTGCTCATTCTTCAGCAGCTTTTGGTTCCCTGGTCCTAGCTGAGGCTGATGCTTTGGAAATGACTTGAGGAATGGGCAGTTTCTGAAGTGTTTTGTCTTTACTATTTGAACTGAGCTGCTTAAAGAAGGCACACGACATTCTGGCATTTTTCATAGCTCTCATTTTGCACTACTGTTAATGTGGAGCAATGATGCAGATAGCCTGCCATCAATGGTATTCTCTTTATTAACTCTGCAAGTCTTGGCTGTGCAGAGTGGTGGGGCTCTCCTGACTCTCTGCAACACTTGACATGAAAGCATTTTTTAAGAATCTGGTTGGAAATGCATCAGCTCATGTTCTGATCTGAAATTCTTGCTTCCCTTTGCTTAGAGGAAACTTAACACTGCTTAAATGACTAAGCAAATGACAAATCTCTAAAGAAGCAGGAAAATTCTGCTTGTTAGAAACAATTCTAAAATTTCTACCTAAAGTCCTAGTCCCTTGTATGTAAGGTTCACAGCAGCTGTCAATGGTGTGGTGGTCAAAACAGCAGTGGGTGGGTTGTTCCTGCATTCCTCAAATGAAACAGCAAGATTTGAGCAATGATGAGAAGTATTAGCAAGATACATCCCACAAAACAGAGATTTCCCTGAACTACTGTGGGGAAATGTCTCAACTTTGGCATTTAGGAAGGGTTGGGTTTCTTCAATAGAGTGGAGGCGATGCCCTGAGGTCAGCTGGAACTCTTCAGCAGCTCAATCACTCCTGAACTTCCTCTTCTGGGTATTTCATTTGTTAGAGACAGACCAGCTGTTCTGAAAAGTCAAAGGAGAGTCAAATCTTTTTTTCCTGGAGGGTATATGAGCTAGGGAGAGGCGAGAGAGAAGGAAAGGCAGGGGAAACAACCACTCTCTTCATTGCTTTTGTATATTTCTGTTTTAAATAGGGATATAAATGTCACCTCCTTTCCAACATATCTGGAGGTTGAAGCACTCCTGCTACTGGAAAGGTTCATACGGCTCTAGCAGCAGTGTAAGTTTTCTTTGTGCTCTTCTCCATGCCTCTTCTTGAAGAAAGCATCTAAGGGCAGGATAGGTAGGTGTGCATATTTTTTTCCCTATTAGAAGGCTTGCTTTTTAATTCCTCCTGGTCTTATTTTTTGTTTGTTTTGGTTCTTACAAAGATCATCCAAAATTACTTATTGGCCTTCATCAAGCCTGCAATAGGCAAAGGTCTGCCTCACACAGAGTTTTTATTTTCTTTCCCCCTCCCCAGCTGTATCTCCTCAGCTGGTAGTCCTAGGACAGAAAATGAATGAATGGGTGCATTCTTTTCTAGAAGCTTCCTCAGGCTGACATATATTGTGTAGGAGGAAAATTGTTTTTGTGACTGCCCTTGGACCACTCTGCAAGTAAAAACCAGAGAATTCAGCTCATAGAGATGTCAGTCAGTTTGGTTTCTTTGCCTTGCACGGAGTTCATTCAGCATTCTTTACAGAAATATTTACAAAGCTGTTATTAAATTTTTCTTGTGTAGCTTAAAGTACTCTGATTCCAGAGCTCTGAATGCAACACTTTAAACAGCTGAGGCAAATGACACTACACAGGTTTAGAAAAGCATTTGCAAAATGCCTGGTGAAACTATGAACTTTGCCTCCCCCACACACCTACATCTGATGCATCATTCAGTTCTTCCTAATGAACTCTGTGCTGGACTGGAGCAGAGCTTTCTCTTTAGGGGTGTGCTACAGAGGCAGAGAAAGGAGAGTTTTCTGGCAGATGCTGGCTCATATTAAAGACTTATCTACCTTGATACATTTGTTTTAGGAGAATCTCCATTTTCCTTTCAGCTTCATCATGATGAATAGCAGAGCTTGCCAACAGCTCATGCATTCCTGTAGACAAAATATAATTAGGTGAGAGATAGGAAAATAAAATGCCTGTAGGCCACACAGGTAACAATACAGCTGAAGCAGTAAGTGTTTCACAGCCTCTTGCTTCCCATGTTTGCAATGGACATTGTTGGTTATAAGCAGTGATGATTTGTTTACTGGGCTGGTATCTTCATTTAATGCTCTTTTTGCTTGAGTAATACATTTGTTGAAAGTAAAATTCTGTGTGAGGGCCAAATGAAGACTTTCCCATTGTGCACATTGACTCTGTCTTTGCTACAGCACACCTGAATATGATGTGTGTCTGAGTCTGAGCACAAATTTTATGGCTTAAGCTCAATGGCATGGTCTTTGGACCTGAAAAACACAGAGATGTTTTGCACATCGACATTTTGTTGTATCCTAATGCTCTGCTATCCAAGTGTGCTTGCACACACTGATGAATGAAATTCCTCAACAACCTCCCTGTTAACAGAGGAATGATTTTGAGGCACCCACAGTCGTAGAGGAAGCCAGGAACAGAATCTGACTCTCAGTTGACTTAACCACGGAACCATCCTTCCTCCCACATGCTGAGTGGGTTCAGATAAGTGCAAGGGGGTTGATCTGGCATGTCTCCTGAAGATCAGTATTTCATTTCTGGCCAGAATGTCAGAGATGGGGAAAAGAAGTTCAAAAATATAGCCAAAACCTACCAAGCTGAAAGTCATGAAGTCAGTTTTTCAAGGCTACTCTAACCTCTTGCTGACCTGAATTTCCCTTGGGTCTTTTAATCTGCTTTGAGTGGGACAGTCTCAGGTGTTTGACAGAAATTTTCTCATCTAATATAAACTGTTGTTGCTAGAAAAGTGAAAGACACAAAGTCCTATTTTTTTCTGGGACAAGTGTCAGAATTTAGTATCTTTCCTCCAGGACTGCTTTCTGCCTACAAGATGCTATTTTTCTGTCCTGTAAGGCTACTTTTATACTGAAACTTTTTGCAGTTGATTATAGCCACATTCCTACAAATATATCTTAAGTTAATTGATAGTTATGCATGTGTTCAATGTCAACAATTTTTTCCATTTGTCTCTACTTTGTAAGAATAACTAGGCTACTTCAGTGGGGTTAAACCAGTTGAGTAACACTTGCTATATCCTATTAATCTGCATAATTTCATCAATGCTTCATATTCTTCCTCATGATGAAAGAAAGAATTTTGCTAACAGCAGTAATCTGTTATTAGGACCTGGACTGTGGCCTATTTTTAAGATCTTGGAGCTGTTTGAGTCAGTTTCTTCCCTTTTATAGTTGCTCACTGAAGACAACAGGGAGGATCTCAGGTTCTCTTATCTGTGCAGAGAGGAAGGTGTCACTGCAGTGGATCTGACACTGATAATTCATGAATATACGTCAAACAACTGTCTTGTCCCTTTTGAAGCTGATTTCTTTTTGACTTCTGGTTTTGCAGAGAGATGGATTTCAGAGAGGATAACCATAGTGATTCCACCACATGTAAGGCTGCCATTGCAGATAACAGTAACTTGGTAGACCTAAACACATCTTCTATTCAAGTTATCTCTGCCCAGGAAGTTGGAGAGAATTTACAGAATTGAACTGAGGATAAAGGGAAGTAACTAAGCAATTAGCAAAATTCAGGAGAATTTGGGTTCTAGAATGATTTTAATATTTTCAAGATTTAATGTACAGGATGTGGCTTCTGATTTAAAAAAACTGTTCGTTGTGCAAAGAATGCTTGTTTTAATTTCTTTTAAAAATGAAAATAAATTGGTGGATATGCTGAAAGCTTGGGAGAACACAGAAAGGAGCAGAGCTCAACTGAATCAGTTGGAAGGAGACATAGCACTGTGCCTTGGCTTGGCAGACCTGAGTTGTCTTAGGTGTCTTTGGGCAAACTATCTAATTCCTCAGTGATTCAGTTTGCTCTGAAATGGGGATGATATAACTGCTTCCTAGCTCAGCAGTGCTTGTAGTAATGAATACCTTTACAGGCTGTGAGATGACAGAGCTGGGTTGGTGTTGCACGAATACTCTTACAAGAAGAAATGAAGACATGATGATAGTGTTGTGTTTTCAGTAGCAGGCTTTTTTTCCTCCTTCTTTCCTACTGCTCCAATTCCAATAGAAGCAGAGGCAGAAAAAACTTTCAGAAGTGTCAGCAGAGTACTAGGAACTGAGCAGAAAGTAGTCAGGCTAATGGAGTAATAAACACTTCAACAAAAGTCTAAGTGATGTCATCAAGGGCAGTGTTTCTTTTTTATTTCTCCATTTTTTCCCCCAAAGACATAGTTTTAGTTTTCAGTTGTGACCTTCAGTGTAAATTAAAAATCAGTGTATGCCTGTTCCCTGTTCTTCTTCTCACTTCCCTCTAGTGAATATCTGGGAGATCAGAGACCTGGTTCTGCAAAGGTCACTGGTCTCTCAGCTTCTCTGTCTGTGCCCACTGTATTGAGCAAGTTTTTTTTCTCCAGGGAGCCTCTGATCCCAACCATACACAAGTAACTGCCTTTCCTGTCCACACTTCTTTCTAATTCTTTACCAACACCATGTTTCCTGAAAGTCTTGGTGACAGGTGACCAGTGAAAAAGGTCCTCATGTTTCTGGCTCTGCAGTAGAGGGCTGGGCACCCGGTGTCTGCAGGCTCTGATAAATGCAAACCAGAGGCCATAACCAGCAGCCAAAATATCTCATGAGGTGAATCAAGTGTCAATTTGAACTTATGCTGCATGGCTCCTGCTCCTCTCTGGGAGATGGATAAACTCTGTAGCCTGTAGAATGGCTGAGGAATAGAGGGAGATGGAAAGGGAAGGGAGTACAGGAGTTGCAGCTAGAGAGGTGCTCGAGAGAGGTTTTGGAGCAGGACCATGGTTGGCAGGGTTCTCTCCAGCACAGCTTGCCCCACACCAGATACACAGATGTAATATCACACACTACAGTGCTGCAATCATGTATTCATAATTTCCTCATCTGAAGTTCCAGGAAGGGAAAAGAAGCTCTCTCTTTGTCTAGTTTTTCTTATATCTATAGCAAAGCTTCCTACAATATTCCTTCATCTCTTTGCAAGCTTTCTGATCATGCCTCCAGCATCTGCCTTGTGTTTTAACTGCATATAAGAAATAGCCAAGTTAGGAGTGAAGTTGTCATGAAAGCCTCACTGAAATTACTGTAATTTGTTACTGTAAACACATTATCTTTATGTCTTCAATTATGTCTCGGGCAAGCAGTCTCTGAAAATGCAAATATGTGGTTTGGTGCTGCATGGGCTTGCAAGGAGGAGGAAGAGATGCGGAGGAGGGCTTTTTACTACTGCTCGATTTTATGCTGCTGATGGTAATTAGCAGAGGAAAGTATAATTTATAAAAATACAGGTTGTAGCAAAAAGTACCAACTAGGGACAGTGGCTGGCTGAAGAGAAGTTTACAGAAGGTAAAATCTTTCACTTCACGGCTCTCAGGTTCAAATCAAGCCCAGAGTGTTTGCTGGAGACTGTTTAATGTTGGACTTCATATTACAGTAGCAATGAGATAACCTATCCAGGACAAGGACGTGTGGTAGTAAGCACAATGAGAATGTAGTCAATCATATGCATGTTTGAAAAAGTTTGTGATTGTAATAGATGCTTTAAAAAAACAAGGAACCCCAAAACCAGGTTCAGATACCCCAATGCTGGGTTTGGCCTCATGAAGCTGTCCTCCCTTAGACTTTGCCTGTACTGTTGCTGCTCTTCTATGCAGCCTGGAGGGTGCATCTTGGAATTCTCAGATTCCTCATGGGCAGCCATCCATGTAACGATGTCCTTACAGTATGACAGGTCTGCCAAGCAAGCTGTCCTTCTGTCTCCACAGTGACTCTTATGGCTGGAGACTTGTACTCAGCCTCTGACTTTTCCTGCTCTTCCTCAGCAGCTCCATTCAGGCATTAACTGGGATGGCCTGAAAGGCCATGGTTGTTCTCCTCAGCTTAGATTGGGTCCCTAGGCTCCAATGCCAAGCACTGTGATCAAGTCAGGTTAGCTGCATGTCATTTAATTACCTGACAGTCTTTCCTTCAGCAGCTGTGATCAGTGGTCTGGAGTGACAAAAGCCCTGAGCTTTTTTAAAGCAAATACTACACAATTTCAGCAGAAGAATAAAACATTACAAGAGGAAAGCTTTACAAGTGGAGAAACTAGAAAGTGGTTTCAGTTGCTGTATCTCTAGGACCTCTGTTCTTCTGTTCCCTATATGTTTCACTCCCTTCAGTCTCCATGGGTTCATCCATTCAGTTTTTCTTCCAGATCATTTTCTGCTGGGGATCTTCTCAGAGCACAAAACGTGGGAGCTGTTGCCCTTCATTTCTTATTATACCAGTATATGTGAGGACTATCTTTGGACTGTTCCCCTCTTTACCCCACTAGTTCAGCAAATCCCTAACACAGGGAAGCAATCCAATAATAATGGGACAAACAGATGGAGAAACAGCTTCCATGGTATCTACAGTAGTATAGTGTTTCTTGCTTCTTCCTCTTGTCTGGAAGCTACCTTATCTGGTAGATGCTGTTGAAGGCAGGATGCTAAAGTCAATGAATTTTGGGTCTGAGTCCAAATACAGGATTTTCCCTGTGCATTTCTTCTGTTGTTTTTAGGTTTTGCTTCTTTGTTTTATGGGTTTATTTCACCCATCACACATCAAAAGAAAAGAACATACAATTCAAGGCAGGTTCAGTAATGAAAATACGTCAATATCAAATCCAAACAATATTGTAAGACTCATACTGAGGCTTCTCCATATGGTATGTTTGTATTGCCAGCCAAAAACACAACATGCAACTTCCAGAGCTGGGTTCAGTGAACTTTAAAATCTGTACAAAAATAACTGGCGACAGCTTTTCTCAATGCAAAATCCTTTCTGTCTCCCAGAAAGAGCTGTTTCCCTGCTGGTTTTCAGCACCTCCTCCTCCCCGTCTGCTTGTTCTTCCTCCCTCTGTTCTGTTTTTTCCCACATTTGTATGAATATCCTCTATCCCCAGTTCTTGTTCTTGTGACAGAGAGAAGATGCATCAGAGCTCCCTGCCCATCTTGCTTTCCAGAGACATTACATCACCTGCTGCTGAGCAAAGCTGATTCCCTGCAGCTTTCCCTTTTACAAATATGATTGTCTTGGATCAGTCCACTTGTCTGGAATCAGTCTCACTGACCAGTCTCCAAAGGCTGCTGGTGCCCTTGCCCTCAAATTTCCAAAACAGCCAGCAGATCTGGAGGAGAACACAAATGTGTGGCTGGAGGCTCAAGCTGAGGAGAGATGGGGCTGTGTGGTGATGCTCACCAACCATGGGCTGTGCAGGACAGGAGCTCAGAAACTCCCCTCATCACAGACCTGCTCCTGTGGGGGTCTGCAACCCCTCTGAGAGTGGATGGGCTGCTGCTGGTCTTTCTCTCTGCTGTTATCCCCAACTCTGGGAGGCTGTCACTGCACCGGAAGAGCCACTCATGATGTTACTGTGCAATCTTCCCAGTGCTGCAGTCCACCGAGAAGTGGTGGTGATGCCTTCAGGCTTGCTTTGTAGTTCACTGCAATTTTATTTGGGTTCTTATCAGGAATTCTTCCAATATCATATCTGTGGGTATGATATCCAGGATATCTTTCACAGTTATGATATCCAGGACAACCGTGAAAGACTTCTCCATCAGAAGTGTTAGTGGGATCTGATGTGCCTCCTTTCTGAGTGATGATCAGAGCATGGAGTACTTGTCACACTGAAGAAGGAAACTGGGGAGCAGAGTGCTGAGCTAGCAGCAGTGCTGATATCTGCACAAGTCACTCCTGAGGCCAGTGACGTGAGAATATTAAAGTAATGGCAGGACAACAGTAGGTGGGAACATAAAATGTTTTTCTGTTTTTATTTCCTGGGCAGCCTGTTTGTCCTCAGATTGCTGTTGTCAGTGATTTGCTTTTTTTCCTGCGTCCCTAAATAATGCCTTTTTATCACATCCTACTCTTTCACTACTCATTTCAGGTTCTGTTAAGTACCACCTGTTATCTACTCATCTACTTCATAGAAAGAAAATCCCTTGTGCTGTTCTTAAGGCAGAACCTATTGGGTTCATCTGCTTTCTGGTAACAGCCACATAAACATGGGTATTCACACGATTTCTACCAAAACCCCTGAAACTACTAAGGACAACAAGGAGCACAGGTAGGTTCATCCAAACATCTCAATGCAGGCAGGTTATTTGTTGTGTTCTTGGATTAGATCACTTACCCCTGAAGCCTCCAGCTCTGAGGGGCAAAACGCACCCTCAGCTGCCCTGTGGCAGGAGGGCTCAAGGGCCTGAAGTGGCATGTGTCATGCATTTGTGCCAAATCCATGTGTGTTGGCATCTGTGCCAGCGTGGCCAGACCCGTGTAGACATGCATGGTGTGAGCCTTCTGGTAACAGTGCAGTAAATTGGAACAGAGGTCCTTGTGTCAGTAAAAATTACCCCTGACATATAAGCACCTTTTAAAATCTTAAGTTTTATAGACATTTCATAGAGAAATGGCTCAATTTTAACCACTGAAGTTACACAAGTACAAAAAATGTGCTTAGAACAGCACTGAGTGGGAATGTAGCAAATTAACAAATGGTGATTAAGGTCATCCAGCAAAACAAAGGCTGGATGGAGGGGGCAGAGTAGGAATAGAGGTCTCCTCTGGTTTTGCTGGGGGTTCTGATAAAAAATGTGTCACTGTGGAGTAACACAGCTGACATGAGATCCGTAGAAAAGCCCTTTATTTTCTCTCACTTCTCTCAGACCATATCTGTCCATCAGTGCAAAAGGGAAAACACATCATAATGCTGCAAGGCATGAATTAAAAATGACAGGACAGATTAGAGTGGACGTCACAGAGATGAGTCAGTGCTGAAAGAGGTGAGTGAACAATACGAACACCAGAAAATGTTCTGGTCGGTTAGTGCCAAAAAAAGATGTATTTTTATGCGGTGGAAAGAGTCTGAAGTATTATGGGTAGGAAAGCAGGTTGAAAAGAAATGTCAAAAAAGAGATACCACGTCCAGCACAAAGTCAGAAAGTTAAAGATACATGTGAGAACTTCAATCAACCTAAAAAGCAAGAAGTTGGCTTGAATCAGAAAATTACTTCCTAAAGAGAAAAAAATGAGAAAGTTTACATGTTGCCAAATCTGGTTTTTCTCTGTGCCAACAGGTATTGTAGACCCCATTTCTATGAGATAACACAAATATGATACTGATACTTTTTTTTAATTATTTCTAATCTTACAGACATTTCATTAAGAGTATTTCTGTGGAATCAGCGGAAATTTGGTGGTAATTTTGCTACTTAATGTCATTATTAATAGAGAGAATAGCTCCATTTTGTTTAATCACAGCTAAGTTTTGGTGCAGGGGTTGTGGACATTTCTATAGTTCTGAATTATGTCTTGGTGGTAATTCTAAAGCAATTTGTTTGCATTCCTTTTCTTTTTTCTCCACATTCTGCACATTTGTCCCCACCTGTGTTCCTCTCACGTAAAAAAGAGGAGGGAGGGAAGGCAGGTAGTGGTATGAATTTCATTGTAATGTATTTAGTGTAATATTTCTTAGGCTCTCCAGTCATGTTACTGTGCTTCCTGCTATGTTAATTTCTGTCAGGTTAGTCAGTGGTGTGACAAAATAGAAGGTGTGAAAGGATGCTAAGTGGAGCTGACGTGATGGAAATGTGAATCCATTGCTGCATACCCAGTGCTCCCTAGCATTACCAGCACACCAGCAGAGACTGAAAATGCAGCTCATCTACTGAGGTGTATGTGGCTGTTTCTTAGTGTAGAGCCTTGAATTATCTTCCTGGGACAGAGAGGGTGCTGGACAAGTGCACTTTCAGTGACAGCTGGACTCCAAGACTGGTATCCCAAGGGAGGGTGTACAAGCCCCATCCTCAGCTCCATCGAGGCTATTCTTGCTTAGAAAAAAATTGGTAGCAGGTATAAGCCTAGAATTAATTGAATCTACTTGTCACATTCAGGATTTTAAGACATCAGTGATTTCAAATTCATAGAATCATTAAGAAGGCTTCCCCTCACTGACTGCTGTCCCTACAGAAAGCCTTGTATTTTATCCAAGGTGGCTGTGTTATAACTGCACAGTTTAAAACAAACTTGTGCATAGTAGCTGTTCAGGAAATGGAACTATCTCTGTAGCAGATAGGGAAACCTAAATAAGAAAAAGTAACAGATGAATTTCTGTACTTACAGTCTACTGTGTAGGTTTTTTTATTGCCTCGTGTCTGGAGCAACAGGTTTTTATTAATAGATTTGTTTTTATAGGACACTCTGGGTCTTTTTCTTGTTTCCATGGTCATTTGAAGAAAATATTCTCTTAGTTGGCACTTGCTGTGATAACCTCATAAAAGAAAAAGTAATAAGTCAATGGTGAAATGAGCCAGGAAAACTGAAACTCTGCTCTTAGTCTGGTACCATTGTGTCCAAGTCAGATGTATAAGCAAAGCACCAGCAGAAGTTATCTATTGAACCTTTTAATGATAAATGCATCTGGGAAGTCTTGGTGTGGTTTGCTAAGGACTTAGGTATGTAATTGTTATGTTGGGTGCCTCTTGTAAATGCAAATCCTTTATGAATCACTAAGAAAACAGAGTTTGTTCTGTCAAATGCAACTTCCACTGTATCATCTAGGAATGTCTGTAGGGAACGTATTTCCTGTGCAATGCATTGGTCCCTGAGAAGTGTGCTGGGCTCTTCTGTGCTGAGCTTGAAATTTAAAATGTTCTTTTTCTGCCCTGAGGAAAAAATAGATTTTAAAAATACTTAAAAGCTGATCATGGTAAGATAGGAGAGTTTTTTTGACAACCAGTGTTGACAAAAGACAATACAAATGGATTTAGGAGGATTGAAAACCTGGGTAGAAATCAACACAGGTTTGACTCAAGCAGTCTTCTAAATCTGGGAAGAAAATAATCCAAAACTCGTGTTGTAAAAAATAGAAATCTAGGAAATGATAATTGCGAAGGAAAGCCAAAAGGGACAAGGAGATTAATCTGGCAATGATAAGAAAGAGCAGAAAAATAATCTAAAATTGGAAAGCGTTTGGAGGAGTGATAAGTGTGGGTCTTGATGGGGAGAAATGGTTGAGTCTAAGCCTGGCTAACATGTGGTCTCTGCCTTCCTGAGCCAGCACCTGAGGTGATCCAGAGGGATTTATGTGGGCCAAGATTAATGACAGGTCAATGCAAAACATTACACTGCTTTAATTATCAGCAGTAAACTGAGGCTTAACAGGGTAAACCAGCCTGTAGAGTTTCCTGGTGTGTAGGGAGGTTGTTACCTGCACCCAGACTAGTTCCTTTGTAGCTAAAGAAAACAGAAGAAATAAGTACAAAGAGTTTGTTCTTATTTCTTTGAGACTTACTTATTTAAGCAAGGATGGTGGCAACATATCATCATCTGCAGTTAGTTTTGAGTAGACTAACTAGTCTTTTTTTTTTTTTTTTTTTTTTAACGGCTAAATAGTTCTCTTGTTTTTTTTCAAGTTCTTTAGGCTTGGTTTTTTTTAAGAGGAGGAACATAGGTTTTCATGTTTCCTTTCCCTTGCCAATCCCTCAGTGACGTTATGGGCCTGTGCGTGGGAAGCAGTTTCCAATTTTGTTCCTGAAATCATCTGTGGTTGCAGTGAATGCCCTCTGGAGATCTGGCTACCTGATCCTCTCTGCTCATTAGGCAGATAGTTATCAATTATCATTTGTGACTTTAGTTATTTATATATGCAAAAGAACGTATCTGCAGTGAGGATTTCTGGACTCCTTGGAAAAATGTGACGCTAAAGCACTAATATTTATTGTTCATAAAGCGTATTTGAAGTGAATCTGAAGTCAGGAATGAAGATCTAAAATTAGCTCCTTGGACCAATTAAAGCTTTGGTCCCTTGCAGAATGATTAACTGTGCTCTCCAGAAGGAGAGAGGAAATTGTGTCTTGCTGAGGACAAGACAGAAGTGGCTCTTCACTGAAGAGTCATGAACAAAGAACACTTTGCTCAATTATGACTGCCCCAGCCTCATGCTGGGGACATTCTGATGACTGCAGTGGCATATTTTTGTTCATGAGAGGCTCTTTCTGCTGCCATGCACAGCCCCAGCCACCTTCTGATGTCTTGATTTCAGCCTGGTGGATTTCCTGCATTGCAGAGCCCACGCAGATGAGTAGCACAAGGAATCATTTCACCCCAGACTGAGTGGTGGAAAAAGCTGCTTCTTGCATGTGTGCATCTCTTCTGTGTTTGGTGCTGTGTTGTAGGTTTGTCCTGGACACTTACCTTGGCTCCCAATCCTGTAATCATTTTGGCAAGAAGCCTTTATGCCAGTGTGCACACACATTATACTGAGCTTTTTATCTGGGAAGATTTTGAGGACTTTGGATACTTGTTTGGGATTTAGGGATATCTTGCAGCCCAGCTGCAAATATGGAGCATCAGAAGGTCCTGGCCAAACTATAACCACTATAGTGTATATAAAATATTTGTGGACATACCAGACTATCCCCTCTGATTTGTGTTACCATTAATTACACACATATTTCTCTCTGAGATACTCCAGACACAGGTGTAATTTCTTGTGCTTAAAACCAGTTCTTTTAGTGTGCCTCTGACAGCCAAACCCTTCAGTGGGTCCTGGCTTAACTTCTTCAGGCAATAGTTTGTGTGCCTCAAAATTTGCATGGTTGTGAAGATTGAGGCACCAGGACTGTCTGGACAACCTCTATCCAGTCAGACACTCCCCCCCTTTCATGGCAAAACTTCCCATATTTCTGTAGCTGCTTCAGCATCTTTCAGGACACCAGGAGAAACTTTTGGAGAAGCATCAGGCGTCACACCACTGATGGCACATCCAGAACTTCCCATCCAGGTCTCCTTCCCTGGTGCAAAGTAACTTTCCAAGCTCTTCTTCAGTCCTCCAAAGCTTCTGTGACAGGCTCGTACTCAGTCTCACAGAACAGATGTTCTGGGGATGACTGTAGCAAAAAGGCTGGGAAACAAAGGAGGAGGCTCTTGGAATCTTCTCCAGAGAATGTGAAGAAAATCTTTATCTTCAACAATTCACTTTCCTGCTTTTTCCTCATTCTTTGTTTAACAAATTATTTTCTATTTACAGCCAGCACTTTTTAATGCCTTCTCCCTCCCCCCAGCCTACTGGGCTCCTATTTTCTCCTTCTGACAATGTTACCATATGGTTCTATTATTTAGAAATTCCTAAACATGTATTGCAACAGGCCTGAAAAATAATTGGGTGCTGCTGTGGTGTAATAGCACATCTGTGATCAATGGCTCCCTCTGGAAATTATGGGATAAAATGTCCCAAGATATTTTCTGTCTTTCTACTTTCTCCCTGCCCTTTTCTGTCCCTCCCCATACACCCCCCAAAAAAAGTACTAAGATGAAAGGAAAAAAGTCTGTGTGAACAGTTATTTTGATTTCCTTTCTTAAAAGCAATGCACAGTGTGATTGGTGGGGTTTTTTCGAGCTGTGACTAGGGGAAGAGATCTCTGGGGAGAAAAAGTTATATATTTAGACTCTGTATTCAGGAAAAAACTTGATTCTATGGTGATAATCAATGATTTACACCCTTTAATACCAAAAGTCCTCCTGTGCCCTGTAGGGAATACAGCATATGTCCAGCAAATTGGTAACCATATGCTTCTGTGAACATGCAGCCCCTCAGCCCTTCCCCTGCTCCAGCCCCATTGATGGCTCCCTGCTAAAGCAGTCTGGTCTCACAATTTACTCTGCCTTCATTGAAGGCTTTGTCAAGGGAAAGTTTATTTCCAGATTCCTTTTAATATTGCACATTCTGTGTTTTTTAAATGTTTCAGGGCAGTTCCTTTTGCTGGGGAATTTCACAAGTGAATCAATGAATAAAAAGTTTTCTCAGCCTTTCTAATGAAAGAGGCAGGCATATCTCCCACAATCCTTTTTCTTCCAAGTGCGTATAAATAAAAAATAAATTAAAATCAGCATTATCAAAAACAAGTTTCACGAAGGCTTTTCAAAACTGATTTGCTCCTAAACCCTTCTGCTTTACCTTATCATGATATCAGCCCTCTGGTATTGCTGCTGAAGCTGTGCAGATACAGCATTCATAATGAAATAAGCCTTCCTTGCCCCCTTGGCACATGATGAAATAGAAAAAAAAAAAAAAAAAGATGTCTGATATACATTTTTCCCTCTTTGTGGCCACCTTTAAACACAAAAGCTGTAATAGAGCAGGAGCACTGGTTAGAAGATAAAGCTTGTTCATGCAAAGGAGGACCAACCGTGTTCAGCCTTCCACTACCCTCCTCCAACAGGAAAGATTATCCCAGATAAGCAGCAGCAGGGTAATGTTCAACAAATTAGCTTGACTGATGAACCCTGAACTCTTGTCAGTATTAATGCTTGCTAAGTTAAGCAGGCCCAAGCTTTATCATGAGGATTTATCTTCAGAGGCCAATGCAATATAACCTTTTTTTTTTCTTCTTCTTCTTTTTACAGATGCCACACAGGAAGGGCTCTGGGTCTTGCCCAAAGATCCCAACAGGCTTTTCCAGATGGAATTGTGTTTTGATTTTTTTCCTAACCTGAACAATCCATTGTACTGACAGTGACTGGAGGTGAGTGGCTTCAGTGGTGCTGTGGGTTGGTTGGGGCATCCTCTGCTAAGTGCTGTGCATAAGGACAGTCTTTGCTCTCTGTTTGCCCTGTGCTGAGGAGCAGAGGGTGGCTCAGGGCAGGATCAGGCTTTCTACGTACTGCTGCAATGGTGCTAATCCAGTCAAAACCTGGACAGTCTCCATTACTCACCTGACAGCATAGTGTCTAACAGTTCACGTTCCTTTTCCACATTTAGACACTTGTTCCCTCCTGCTGCATAGCCTCAGCCCTTCCCAAATTCAGACTTGAAAAACTGGTGTGTTGTCAGAACCTGTCAGTCCCCTGTCAAAGTGTGCTTCTGGACAAGCAGGGTATTATTCATGTTTACCAGCCTGTTCTTCGACTTGGTCATTTCATGGAGGTTTTTTCAGAGAAGAAGAACAACAACAAAAAAAAAATCTACCAACCTCTGCCATGGCAGTGGAGTCAGCCCAGTGCAAGGGCCCCAGTAGGATTCAGGGACTGTAACTTCTGGCAGGATTGTTATGGAAGCATGGAGCAGGGTGTGCTGTGGCAGTGGTATCTCTGCCTGGGTCTGGAAGGTGTAAAGCTCCTCTTCTGATCACCTGGCCTCTCTGACAAACACAGCCTCCTCTCTAGCACCAGCCTGTGTCCCAGCAGGGTACAGCAATCAAGGGAAGGCAGCGTGGAGAGTCGGAGCAGTGCCACCAGCCCAAGACAGATGAAGGGCCTGGGGTGATGGGTGCCAACCCCTGGGGCTGTCAGGCTGGGAAACCCAAAAGGACACAGCTAAAGTCTGGAATCAAGCTTTTCTTGAATGTGTTTTAATGTGCTAAAGAATTGTTTCACTGCTAAAGCCTTAAAGAGATCTGGGAAGTGAGGTGTGGGAGCAAATCACACACTCCTCTGACTCTTCTGTTGGTTTCCTATCTTATCCGTTCATTAATGGGGATTTTTTTAAGCTGTAGAGAAAAAGTATTCCTAAAAAGGAAAAAAAACACACCTTAAAATATTTGCTGGTACATATTTGAAAACCATCTGTAGTCCATGGAGTAACTGGTGTCAGATGTGAACTCTCTTGGGACGCCAGCAAAGGGGTGGGAAATGCCTGTGCTCTGGTTTTACAGGTTGTCTGTGGGCTCCCAGCACTTCCAAGGTACAGGAACAAAGATCAGCCTTTTCTTTCAGCTCCAGCATCTGCAGAAAAAGGCCTTAGAGATATGGTTCCCATGAGGAAGAGAATATTTGTCCTGTCAAAATGTCAGTTTCATTTCCTCTCCTATTCCCAGTTTGGCATGGTGCTTGCATATCTCCTTCCCCAGGGTACTTGCTTGGTTTCAGCTGCCTAAAGGGCAGACTGGAGACAAGAAATCAAGATTTTTATTCTGGCCTCTGCCAGAATATTCCTGTGACCTTGGGCAAAAATCTTTCTGTGCAAGATCGAAATAATCTTTTATATAATGCAGGCAGTTATTCTCTATTTCAGAGCAGTATGGAGAAGTTTATTTGGTTCAGATTTATAAGGTTCAGATCTGAGCTGAATTTGTGTAGACTGGTTAGGAGAAAGTGAGGTTGAGGCTTTACTTCAGTCTGTTCAGTTCATATTCCCTTCTGGGAAGGCTGTTCAGACTGAGTAGTTTTCCCAGCATATAGGCTAAAATATAAATTATCTATGTTTATTCTGGAGGAGTAACACCAAATATATATATATATATATTTAAATATATGTATATACAAATTGCAGGGATTTTTTCCATTCTCCAGAAATATGTAGACTTCAGTGAACAAGCTATTTTTAATACAGAAAAGGCTCAAAAAAAATCCCTGGAAAGAGCTGTGCTGTGTTCATTGAATATTGCTGTTGTGTGTCTTTGCTTCTCATCTGCTAGCTGGGAAGGAGCACCAAACAAAAGTCTTTTTGTCATGAAAATCACCCACCAACCTCTGCCAACTGTCAGTCAGAGCAACAATAAATTTGAGAGCCAGATGTGCCACCCACCAAAAATGTGCATGTGAGCTTGGGTTAAAGGATGGAGAAAGAAATTTGCTTTCATAAGAGTCCAGCACAACAGTACAAAAGCAGCTCAGCCAGCACTGCTCCTCTCTCCCATCAAGGGAGTTGATGGGACCATCTGGCTTTCTCTGGGTTCAAGTTTTCATGGGCACAGTTCCCATCAACACCACAAAACGGAAATCATTTGTTCCCAGACCTGATTGCAACACAAGTTGTAATTGAGTCCTTGACTGTTACAGTCTAGATTGGGCCACAGGCTAATTTGGGATGAAGGAAGAGTATAGATGGGAACAAATATGACAGAGAGATGTCATAGGTTGCAACTAAATTTGGCCTCAGCTCATAAATGAAAAACTGAAATCACAAATCCCCAGGCAGGCACAAAGGGCTTGGAGAGGCTGTTCTTGTTCACATGGTGCAATCTCAAGGTTTAATGCCACCAAAAGTAATGAGTTTTCACCATTTCCTTTCTCCTTGCTGATTCCAGCTGCAACTTTTGGGAACCAAGCAATCCCTGATGACACTGCACTCCACAGATGTGCCAGCACATCACATGTTTCAAATATGGGAGCTGAAACAACAAGTGTGCTGGATTGAGCTGAAGGTGCAGTTGAAAGGGACCACTCAGGAAAGCAGCTGGTTGCTTTCGGTGCATCCTGGAGTCATAGGAGCAGTAAATTTGATACTGAGACTGACTTCAGCCTATTCAAATCTGTCAGCTGCTCAGCAAACCCAAAATTATGATGTCACATGCTTAGTTTGCCTGAATGGACAGGTACAGGGAGCGACCACCTTCAGTCACAGCAACAGCCACCACACCACAGCAGGTTTAAGAGTCCTGTTGTAGGTGGCAGGGGCACGTGGTGCTGGTGTAACTGCACTGATTAAGCATGTGGGTTGCTTCTGTTTTGTTTTTTACCAGAAAGGTTGTAAAATTTCTTACAACTACGCTGCTGTTCTAGTAAGAGGGATTTTTAATATGACAGAATGGTTATTTCCTTCCCTCAGTGCTGGGTACAGGGGGCACTCCTCAGTGGTACTTGGGGGAGCAGTTAACACAAAATATTATCTCCCTGTGTAGGGGTGCCCCCAGGTACTTTTTAGGATTCTTAGCCTTCACACATTCAGTTGTATGTCCACCATACACAGCCAGGGAAGAGTTGCTGATAAAATCCCTTCCTCAAGGACTGCATTTAAAAAACATGTATGTGGGATGTAGCTTTAACTGCATCATCTTTGTCTTTTTTTCCGATACCCATAGATATCAGATACATTCAAATCCTCTCCTACCTTCCAAAAAAATATTGACCAAAACAGGACTGTGAGACTGAGCTGGCCTTTGCACAAAAATATTATATAAGAGCTGTACAACCACTGACAAAAACAGCAGAGCATCTCCATCAAACCCATAACAAGCTACAGACTTCTATTTCCTCCCTCTCTCCCTCTGCAACTCCTCTGTGCCTCAGAAGAAATTTCTCCATCTTTCCCAATGTCAGAGCAATAACATACTACTCTTTACAAAGACAAAAAACTGCTCGTGTTTGACTGTAGCACAAAAAACTGCAAGCCAGGCTTTCAAACTATAATAATGCTTTCATTCAGCTATATGTATGACAAAAATTGTTTGAGGGAAGCAAGATGCCAGAATTAGAAATTCAGTGCCTGAAAACAGCATGCATTTCCTGTGACTGTGTTTTGTGTTATAAAGAAAAGGCTGCTGCCAGGCCAGCTCTTCTATCTCTCTCTCCCTCTCTCTCTCTGCTAAGTAAAGACAATGTACCCAAATATCAGCTCTCCTCTCCATCAGCTGAGTGATCTTAGTAACTCTGGAGTAGCTGGCCCTGAGGTAGCCTACTTGTAAATAACTACCTCCTAAATTAACTTCTACCTGATTCATGGTGTGACACCAAATCACTCATCCATTTGTCACGTTGCTACCTCAAGTGGTGATTTGGAGAGGTTGGAAACCAAATGGGTGACCACAGAGATTTCCTGCCTTTCTTGGTGTTGCAGACCAGATTGACTAAATATCCATTGCAAATTCAGGGGCACAGCACTTCTCCTCCAATAGCACAAACCTGGATGACTCTCAGAAGCAACCCCATTGTCCTGGTTTATAACACAGAAATGATCCACTAGTTTAGACTTGAAACAAGATAATTTATTCTTGCTTATCCTTGTGCTGTTCTCAGTAACTTCTGTTTTGTTTTCTTTTTTTAAAGCACATCCTTCAGAAATACATCCTTGTTTTCACTGAGAAAACCCAGAGGTGAATAGTCCAGCCCTACCATGGTTAATGTAGGCACAAGTGATTGCAGAAAGATCTGTAATTCAACTGTTGCCTTCTTTGTGCCTGTTAAAGCAGCTGCATCAAAGTTCAGTTCATGTAACATCAGGGAGTGGGGGGAAGGTTTGCTGTCAGAATTTAGATCTGAAAAACTGGAAGTACTGGGTCCTGTCAGTGGCTTCCTCACCCAAGTTCTGGCTTAGAGGTAGTTCTGAACTGAAGCTTTGAGCCTTTTGATGGTAACATAGAAACACAGAATGGTTTGGGTTGGAAAGGACCTTAAAGATTATCTAGTTCCAACCTTCCTGCCATGGGCAGGGACACCTCCCACTAGACCAGGTTGCTCAAAGCCTCATCCAGCCTGGCCTTGAACACTTCCAGGGAAGGGCATCCACAGCTTCCCTGGGCAATGTGTGCCAGTGTCTCACCACCCATACAATAAAGAATTTCATCCTGCTGTCCAATCTAAATCTACTCTCTTTCAATTTGAAATCAGTGCCCTTCGTCCTAGCACAACATGCCCCTGCAAATGCCTCTCTCTGGCTTCCCTGTAGGAAGGCTACCTCATGGTCCCCTCAGAGCCTTCTTTTGCAGTATTTTGGAAAGAACAGGTTCCAAATAGCACTAAAGTCCTTTCAAATGAAAAAAAAAAATTTAAAAAATTTTTGGAATCAAAAGGCCCAATTCTTAAGTGTGTGATGGGTTGTAACCCAAGTAAATACTGTCACACCATTGCTTTCTGCCAGCCCATGTGTCTTCTGAACCACCTTAGTTGGGTAGCAGGTGAAAGTTGAACTGTTGTTGCCTTGCCTCTATGGAGAGAGGTTTGGCAAATGCAGCCTTGTCCACATGCTGCAATGAGGAAATTGTGGCTCTAGGGACACACAAAGCTGTCCATTTCAAGTCACTCTTCCATGAGCTGGCAGTTGGGATTTGCATTTCCACGCTGCCAGGAACCACCCCTGCCCTTTGCACCGACTGCTGTCTGTGCTGGAGCCTTGAGGGGAGATGTCTGAATCCTGCCTAAGCTTTGTTGGGAGTGACCATCCCAACTGGGTTGAGATATTTCCCAGAAGGATACCCCATATTCAGTGCTTGTGCTGCTGGACTGAGAACCCTGTAGGTAGAAGGAATCAGGCACAAACCTCTGAACTGAGTTGCTTGCTTTGATATGGTTTAAAAGGCAGAAGAATACAGAATGTTGTGTTTCCCTTGCAGCTTTTCCTTCTAAATAGGATGAACTGCTCCACTGGGAAGCAAATTAATGTCTCATTTTGACATGAAGCTTTACACTACAAGTCTTCTGTGGCCAGTGTCTGGTGGACAGTGAGCTAAGGTGGACAAGCTTGAGGCTGATACTTCTTTGCAGAAGTTCAGAACACTCATGAGATTATTTGACATCATGCAAGTGAGTGGAATAGGGGTACCACTTCCACATCCCCTAAATTTAGGCATGTACAAATGCCTAATGTCAGTAACTCAGTTCTGGGATGTTTGGTGCTCCACACTGACCCAGCTTTACAGATCTGCCCTCACTGACATCCACCAGAGTGTCTGCTACAAATGGAAAATCTGCTGTCACAAACCTCTGTCCACTAAAATTTAGTGGCCTTTACCCATGTGTCCAGAAATAATTGTGCCTTGTATTGATTTGCTTATTTTTTATGCATATTATATATGTGTGTGTGTTTATATATATAACTGATTCCCAAATAGTATTGGCTCAGTTAATTTTTTAGACGTAAATAATTCGATTTTTTTTTTCATTTGTATCATACCCACACTGGGCATCCTCAGTGCACAAAAAAATGTTTGTTTGCAATTGATGAAGCAAATATCTATTTTTATTATTCTGTGCCAGGGCTGCGGAATGAACTTTCAGTAAAAAGGTCAGCAGTCAGGCATGTCACATTACAGGTGGCACTGCAGCTCAGTTTCTGGTTTCTTCTGTCATTCTCTAATGTTTCACATGAAAGCTCTCCTCTGAGGACAGTGAGCATGTACCCTAGCTAGCTGCTACAAATGAAATTATTCCTCTGGAGTGCTAGGAGTGTGGCTTTATGCTTTAGGTTTGCCCTGTGCCAAAAGAACAAGTCCTGTCCTTCCTGAACATCTGGCTACATCTTCCTGCCACCTTCTTTCTTAGTTCTGGGACTTGGGCTGGTGAGAAGGAATAGTTTCTACTGGTCTGAAGACATTTCCTTTTCAGAGTTTTGGTTTTCAACTGGATCAGAATTCTGGCACTGCACCTAACCCTATGATGACTGGAGATGACGAGAGAACTGATAGCTGAGTTGTTTGCAAAGTCTTCCCTCCTCACTAACGTCCAGCTTCGATGTAACTCAAGCCACATTACAGAGCTGAAAGCAGACTCTAATATTCATCTAATGAGGTCTGTCTGGGAATTTACACTGCACCTTCACCCTAAGGTTTCATTTCTTCCTTCTCATTCAAAGGAACTACAAAACTTGAAATGAAAGTTAGTTGAAGCCATGATAACTCCCTTGTTATCTTTTTACTTTACTGAAAGAAAAGGCTACTGAAAGAAACTCAGCCTCCAGGTAGTACTGGAGGCCAACTTAGTTCAAGAGGCCTTTAGCAAACATCAAGCCAAAACGTATGTCAGGAGCTGGCAGCGTGACCTTCAGGGCTGGGTTTGGTGGTGAGAAGTTTGTGCTTTTAGGGACAGCTGCTGCATGGGGTTTCGTGGTGCTGCTGTGTTTCTAAGGCAGGGTGGTTTGATGGCCCTGGGACATCCTTGTGTCCTGTCAGGAATGAACTGGTTTAGGATCAAGTCAAGAGATTGGTGTAGGGTGAAGTAAGGAAGAAAAAGAGCTGACACTGCTTCTCAGTACAGACATGGCTTCATGCAGAACCTCTGCCATTTATTGTGTTGTCCAAGCACTTAGATTTGGGACAACCTACCTGTGATCAATGAAAAGAATTGCTTCTGGTTTGTAGCCAGGCCAGGACAGCTCTTCTTTCTTTCACAAGTCCACTGCTACAAGCAAGTAATGGAGAGTCTGTGGAAGAAAAAAAATCCCAGCATTTCTTTACTCACTTTTTGTAGTTGCTACTGAATTCTGTGCAACGTGCTTGGAACTTGAAGTCCTGTAGCAATTAAGTTTTCATGTTCTAATGCTGGACTCCTTCTGAGAGCACTTTTCTGTCACTTGACTCTGTCATGAGCTGTGTGTCTTCAAATGCTGAGTAAGTCAGGAAGGAGGATAGCTACTTGGGTATGACTAGAAATAGCATGAAGAGCTTAGCAAAAGGAAGTGGCATTCCTTGCAGGGATATCTATGAGGCATCATTGTGAACCCATGAATGAATTTCAACCCATTGTTGAAACTTGTGTCACTGCAGCCTGAGTTGAGCAAAGTGCTGAGGGAGGGAACAGTCATGGACTACTCACAGATGACCTCCAGGATTACAGTGCCTAAGTCCAGTGGTTGGGATGTTCCTTTTCAAAATAAAAATGGGTGGAAAATCCTGCAGCTGAGCACCCCCATAAAATCCCCACATTTTCAATGGCCTGAGCAAGATTGTCAGGCAGGAGTGTCCTTCAGAGTTTGCATAGAGCTTAAGTCTATCACTAAGCGACCCTTCCAAACCTGTCAGCAGGAATTCCTGCTGCCTCTGCTTCACTCAGTTCAGCCCTCTCCCAGGCTGAAGGGTCAGGGTCAATCATTAACCTCTGCTGGCCTGCACTCCTCCAGAAGGCTGAGAGGCACAGGCTGCTTTGTATATGAAATTCTCAGTCTCTGAGGGAAAGGCACTGCCCAGACCAACCATTGCAGCTCTCCCACCCCCAGTTATCCCACAGCTTCGTTCCCACGTTGTATCAGAGAAAAGGAAACACTGAGCTGGACCAAAGGCACTGCTTATACTTAGTCACTTCGGCCACCAACCTCCTCCTTCCAGACTCCTGTGGGAAGGTGGATTTTTCTGTAAGTCTCAGCTTTTTGGCAGATGGAGAAGCCCACAGTCTGTGGGACCTGTCTTTTGTGTGGTCATGCTCTTTTGTCTGCAGGTCAGAGATTGCATCTAAAATCAATGCATACAATGAACCAGACAAGGTTGGTTTTTTTTCCTTAGGGTTTGTCTGCATAAGGGAGTTTGCCAGAATAATTATACCCTATGTTACACCAGTATTTCTACCTTATATGAATGTTCTTATTTTGAAACAAGTGTGTTCAAACAGAACTATGTTTGTGTTTTTAGCAGTATAATTATGCTAGTAAATTCTGAGTGGAGGCCAGCCTTTAGACACCAATGTTATGCTAAAGAGTGAAAATCATTGTTACAGCCAACCATTGTCTCCTGATTGTTAGCAGGCTGGTGTTGATTTATGCTGTTTCTTGTTTTCACAATCTCATTTTTTAAAAATCTTTCAGAGTCATGCTTAAGTATTTCAGGACCCAGTTCCTTTTTCCCTGCCTCTCCCTCACATCTAAAAAGCACAGCTTTCTTTTACAGGCTAAATTTGATGAGAATCACAAGTGCATTTTGAAAACCTGGGAGTTCTGAAAAGCAGGAGCAGAATTTCATTACACACAAACCCCTTCAGACAGAGCTTGTATACATGTGGTTCTCCACACCAGCCCAGCAGCACTACACTTAACAATTTAAGCTCAGTGCTATTGACAATATATTTTGCAGATGGCAACAGCTTGTGCCACGTGAGAGGGAAGGGAAATTTCTGAGCAGACTGCCCTTATGTACAGGTTTAATAGAGACACCTCTAGGAGGACTCTGTCGTTAATTAGAATCACAATTCCCCTCAGGATATTGATGCAGGCTGTGCCTGCAATGTGTGCAAAACCACAACTCTTGGAAATATGTCTGGCAGAGCAAAAAAGAGACACGTGGCATCCTGAAATCCTGAGGAAAAATCAGTGCTGCTTTCCTTGAAATGCTCATGAACATCAGCCCCCAGCAGCCAGGAAACATTACAAAAGGAAAGAGCAATAGTTTAACATATCATGATCTGTATTCCATTATGGACATGAGGATTTATATGCTGTTTAGCTGAGCAGTGCATGCACAAGTTAGTACCTAAGAGGCCAAGGATACATCTGCACACTCATGTTCCCATGCCAAGGCTTAAGTGATACTGAGATGGCCCTTGCTAATGCATCTAAATGTCTTCAGGAACCCAGCAGCCCCCAGCTCTCCAGCATGGCTGAGCTACCATGTGACTGCATCTGACCATGTAAATTCTTCTGTGATATGGGATGGGTTGTGCTGGCATCTCTGTGCATGCACAGGCTGTGACGGCTGCAGCCAGAAAAAAACTTTTCTTTTCTTTTCTTTGAGAGGCAAAGGCTTCACGTTATTTCTCAGCTGTTTCATTTCCCATCCATCCCCTTCAGTGAACGGAGGGGCCAGGGCTGCAGACCTGGTCTGCACATCCAACTGGTTTCCAGTATTGTGCCCATGAAACCATATCATTCTTGGCATATTTTTTGTAAGAGGAGAGGCAGGTCGTAGCAAACCTGTAGGGTCAGTTGTCTGCTGCTAAATATCTTGTGAAACAGAGGTCTAAAAAAAGTTTCAGCTACCCAAAGCCTAGCTGCTTTTTTTTTTTTCAAACTTTGTTCACTGGCCCCTAAAAAAGTTTCTTTCTCTCCAAAATCAGACTTCCCAAAAGGCAGACGAAGAGCTCCACTCATCTAAACAGCATCCACCAGAAAGGGGATTTTTAAGGGAGCCAGTAGGAAAGGATGAACAGAATTATTTCAATCTTACTCCACTCGGTGGCCTCTGTGGCCTGGAGGGTGCTGCTGGGCTTCATAATGCTTAAAGGTCAGTGCTGGTGCCTTTCTTTTTGAGAGCTGAGCAAGAAGTGTTCCTTTCCATCGGAAGCTTTAAAAGTGACTCCAGTAAGAAGCTACAGCACACCCTCCTTAAGAGGGGAAACAACTTTTAGAGCCCTTCTCCATCTGCCTGAGGGTTGTCTTGACCACCAGGCTAGAGTTGGGCTTGTGGAAGAAAGGGGTATGTGGGATGTGCTCTTGACCCATCGTGTTGGAAGTGTGTCACTGCATAAACTGCATAAACTAATTCACTGCCTGTCCAGATGGGCTTCTGCAGCCCAGTCCCTTGAAGGCTTCCATGTGGGACTGAGAGATGCCAGTTTCAGTGGCTGCTTCAGGCCCTTAGATAGGGCCGGAAGGAGTGAGGGGGCTGGAAAAAAAAAAAAAAAAATCAGATTGTTGCTCAGGTCCATATTTTGAATCCTGGAGTTCCCTATTTGGCCCAGCTATGTCTCTGCTAAAGTAGAGATGAGCTCAAGATGAAAGGCAAGAACAGAGAAGCCCACCAGCTTAGCAGAAATGACAATAAGCAATGGCTATTTCTTCCCTGTAACAGGTTTTGCAGGATGTCCTAATTACCTTGACATTATTAGTGAGGAAGTTGTGCTCTATCCACCCACTAAGTACAGGAAATGTGCCCAGTCTGTAATTCTATCCTTCACCTTGCATGCCTCCATGGGCTGGAGTCTGAAAGGAAACTGAATAGCCTGGAAAGGTTAACCAGCCACAGAGAGAAATTAACCCTTTCACCCACTGACCATTATTTTTGGAAAGCAGAGTTGGTGGGTGGAGAGCAGGGCGGTGCCAGAGAGAGTTTGTTTACTTCAAGTCTTGGAATATTCAGCCTACCAATTTCCATCAATCTCAAGGGATGCTGTTGGGCAGCCTGTATCCTTTGGATATACTCAGTAGGCACATAGAAATGTATTATTTTTATTTATCATCGTGTCACTCAGAATGAAATCATTGTGTCAAACTACAAAACTGGGGACAGAGACACTGCACAGAGCAAAGAATTAATACATGACATGTAATACATTAAGAAGGAAGAGCTATAGAAGAGGGAGGCATGGTCATATAGCTTCAGACTTGTCTTTATTTCCTAAATAGGCAAATTTGCAAGGAATATTAACAGTCAAAAGAGCCATTGTGGGCTGATTGTTTCCCCTCTGTGTTCTGATTGATGAAGAGCTGCAGCTTGTGGAGCAGGGACACTCTTCTGGTTTAACTGAAGGGATAAGTACAAACCTAATGGGGGTGTCAGTGGATGGGATGCTCAGAGGTATTTGAATGGTGAAAGTGTTGTGAAATCTGGGTAGCTGGTAAAGGAGCAAACGCAGATGGAGGTGGAATATGGAGGGGCACAGTACAAAACCAGATTAATTGTATAGGTACAGATGTGTTATGTGAGTTTTGGAAAGCAATAGGAAGATATTCTTGAAACCAAGGTAGGCCACAGGCACCTTAGCAAGAAAGCAAGCTAAGTTAAACACAAAGGTTGAGTTCACATGTATACATTTCAAATGCTGCTCTAATTTGTATCTATAGGACAACAAGGATTAAATGGTAATAATCCCTTTACAATGGTTTGATGTGTAGAGGTGAGTCAGCATCAGGATTGTGTAAGTGTAGAAATAATTCAAGCAAGTCATAGCAAAGAGATGGGAAGAAATACAGGAGAGTAGAGCAAAATATACTCATAGAAATGTTTATTCTCTATTACAGCAATTTAGCAAGAGGTAAAGAAAAGACAGAGTCAGAATAACATTTCATTGTGTTATTTGCACGCCAAGTACATTCACCCAAGACTCTGCACAAGAACAGAAGAATTGGTCAAGTTTATACTAATAGAGTGAAAAAGTGCTTTGCCCTTCAGTGTTCATGCATTTTATATTTATATTGTCTGTGAAGGAATAGCCAGGTTTATAAATTTGGTGTGTATAGCTATGAAGTGTCTTTTTAAATAGCATTGCAGTGCTCTGAAACTTTCCATCTGTGAAGGGTCTGCAGGGGCAGGGATGCCTTACATATTGCATTCTGAGAGCTGCCATAGGAGGAATCTGCTACACAGGAGGCCTGGCTTTTGCTTTCATTTTTTCTCTGTATTTCTCATTCAGATATAAAAGCCATTCTGCTTGAAATTACTATCTGCTCTTTGTGATTCAGGACAAAAAAATCAAGGGAGGGAATATCCTCCCCTCCCTATTCAATACTGTATACTTGAAAATTATACTAAGCACTGCAAGCAGATTTTTACTTGTATTTAAACACTGAAATATTTGCTGTGGTGAAGCAAGAAGTGAGGGAGGGGAAAAATGCAAATGCCCCAAAGCAGCATGAATCCTAAGAACTCCTAAGAACTTAAGATGTTTTAATTGAGTTATTTTTGGCTTAGAACAATTTCACAAAACTAGACATTAGATTTGCATGAAATGCCCACTTTGAAACCAAGACTTGGATGGCTTGTGGTGTTATGTTTCATGGGTGGCTTCTTTGTTTATGTTTCTTAAGCAAAAAAAGTAGAAATTTCTCTTCAACCCACTTGAAAAGACTCATGTTGGAATTCAGTACTTGACAGAAAAAGAGGCTTCTGGAATTCCCTGTATTATGTTTTCTGTAGCTCTGCTGATAATACAAGAATGGATGCTCAGAAATGGGAAAGGATTCAGTTTTGTTGTGTTCCTCTTGTCCAACTTTAAAAAATCTCATCCTTCAGTATTGTTTCAAGAAACCTGCAGGCTCAGCACCTCCAGATGACTCAGGTGACAAATTTATTTCTGTTTCTGAACTTGTTACTAAGGAAGGAAAAAATGCCGTTTTCTACTTGCAACCCTTGTTCAAGGACAACTGACTCTTACTCATTTCGTAACATTTTTATTTGCATTTGGGATCAATTGCTTCTGTCATCAGGTGACTGGCAGAACTGGAAGAGCAGGCTCCTTTCTGCCAGTTCCTTTTACTAATTTGACAGAAAGAGCTGCTGCAAATATGTCCTGGAGGGAGCACAGGTCACATTTGTTTTCCTGCTCCTCCCTTCCAGCAAAATAGGAATCAAAGGGATGAATGCCAAGGAAGTGGTGTGAGGAGGTGACACAGTGGCTTTTTTGATGGCATCGTATGAGTGCCCTGGGATCATCCTCTAATTGACACCTCTGGGCTGGTGGAAGATGATGTGGTGCAGGAATGGGAGCATGTAGGAGGAATGCAGGAGGTCTTGAAGACTTATAGTGTTTCCACACATCCTGGAAAGCAGGTGTAAAAGTTTCACCCAGAGACCAGAAGAATAAAATTTTAAAGCCAAGCAAACAACTAACTCACCCAAGAGGGATAATTAGCAAAGCTGAACATGAGCAAGGTGCACTGAGACCCAGCTCACACTATGTTTTGACAGACTGGATTAAATCTCTCCTCTTCAGTATATGTTTTTGTGCTCTGCCCTTGGCCCTCTTTATTGTGGGGCCTGTTTGAGATGCCAGATCTGAACACAATCTATTTAGGACATTTTAGCACAGATCAAATGAGGTTTCCCACTTCCCTCCTATGAGCACTGCTGTGACATTTACAGCATTTGAGTAAACTGCTATTTTGTTTGAGCTTCCTCTGTGTTTCCTTGAAACCAAGCAATTTATGATGGAATGGGGGGAGGGGGACAGGAGGAGAGAATCAGAGCAGAAAGTTAATTTTCCACTTAACCAAAGCCACAGAGTGTCCAGTCAGTCCAAACTGTTATTAGTCACCTCAGGACTAGATCAGCTGGTGGACTTTTTGGGAATACACAAGGGGCTTTTTTGTTTTTTCCAACTTGCTCTTGCCTGCAGGGTTTAAGTCACAGCTTGCTCATGGCCTGCCTGGGACGCTGTGCACAGCCTGGGCTCAGCAGTCTCTTTAAAGCCTGACACATAAACAAGAACCATGAGATTTCACTAGTTCTTCACCAAAACTAGATTATCCCATTCCTCTTTGAAGTTGCCGAGTGCTTAAAAAGGTTGAAAAAAACAAACGAAGCCTTGACATATGTGTTGGTTTATTTACCAGCAATTCCAGGAAGCACTTACGAGGATGCAGAGTGGCTGTGCTGCTTCTCCTGGTTGGGAAGAGGATTCGCCATCACTGAATTTTCTCTTTCTCACTGCAGAGTTGTCCCTTATGTCATGGTCTGGGGACCTCTGAAGGACCAGATCCAGCAAACAGTGGAGAATCCTGTTAAACCAGCACTTGTGTGAAAGCCTGGCCCTGTCCATCACGCTGGGTGGGGGGCAGAGGGTGGGACATGATGGTGAGAAAGCTGTTTTCTCTCTCTCTGCTGAGGGCTGGACTGCCAAGCATCAGGTTGGTCTGCACAGCAGCCCAGCAGCTGAAGGGTGTGCTTGGCTGGGCTGTTTCCAGCTGGTTTGGGTTAAACTTGGGTAGAAACATAAGCCATTGCTTCCCATCAAACTTCAGTCTCCCACCTGACCCTCCTGGGCCAGCCTGCCCACTTATGTCCTTCACCTGCATGTGGACAGCTGATAGTGGAGCTCACTGCCCACTCCTAGTATTCTCATATTAATCAATTCCTGCCTCCTCCTCCATCAGCTTTTCCTTTGTTGTCATTGCTTTCCCCACTCACAGTCCACCCTTGCCCCAGCTCTCTATTTATTAGCATTCTGCTATTATTAGGTGGCCCAGAAGTGCATGCCTGTTATAGCACTGGTACCATGAGAGCTGCAGGATGCGTTTTTCTGTTTCATTGACATCCTTCCCCTCTCTGCTATGAAAACATACCTAACCATCACCTTCCTGTTCTCTGGTGGTTTCAATCTGCAATGTCATTAGGGCAGAAAGTTCCTCTTTCACCCAGCTTGTGACCAGTTCCTTTTCTCTTCAACTAGGTGAGATGCTGCTGGCTTAATAGGGAAGGTGATGGAAGGAGAAGTGGATTCTCACACCTGGTTTATGGTGTCTGGGGTGGATGGGCTTGAGGCAGACTGGGCTGGCTTGTGAGTACACTGGCACCAGAACAGACAACTAGAACTAGCTGTGTTTGTGCTCCCATGGTGTGTTACCCTGCTCTTAACCCACAGGCTCAGGAGTATGGAGGATTGAGAAGCCTTGGTTAAGTTGTTGCAGAGATGGAGATATTTTCAGTAGAAATCGTTTTTCTTTTTTTATAAAAGACACACATAATAATGTAAGCAGTTGTCTTACCGTGAGTAGTAAGGACAGCTGAGACTAGAATAGTTATTTCTAAGTAGAATATGTTGTCATTTTGATGTCTGAGCACGGTTCCATTGCCACTTCTGTTTCACCTACTCTACTGATCTTTCCTCCTGTGAAAGCATCACCAACCTGGTTGTTGTGAATTTTTTTTTTTTTCATAAGCTACACCTATGGGAAAAGTATTTGCATTTGGGTCTTTCCTCGGTTAGGAGTGTTTCACAAGGCTGCTCATACCTCTTCTTCAGTCCATGGATGTTTCTCCAGAAAAACTTCACAGGCTTTGTAAAATATTTCTCGGTAAGATGCAAATCTCTCTTCCTTGTTGCTGTTAGATTCCTGTCATAACCACATGAGCACCTGTGCCATGGGCACACATGGTACCACTGCAGGGAAGACTGAAGGAGGGAGACAGGGAGAGGGAAGGTCCTGCTTGTCTTGCTTCATCTTGGATAGTTACAGTTTCAGGTAGCTGTTCCCTCAACGCAGCCTAAAGGTGTTGCTCCTGGCATGGCACAAGCCATTTTAGCACCCACACATCACCAGACAGAAAAAATTTTTCCCTGGCAATCCTGGTCCTTGTCACATTGTCCTACTATTTCCAGCAGCTCTGGTGCACCTTGAATGCTTTGAATGAGCTGGTTAAATTTGCTGTGCCAGGAAATATCATCTCGTTCCTTTTTATTTTATGTTTTCCTACATTTTTTTATTTATTTTACATTTTTCTGAGCTGGGTATCTTGCAGGACTAGCAAGCTCATTCAGCTGGAGCATAAGGCTGGGCACTGAGGCTGCAGTGGGTGGCAGAGAGGAGAAGGATCCTTTTTGGGGGGGCTGTGGGGCCCCACATGATGGTGGTCCCCATCCCTCTTCCCAGCTGGGTGAGTGGTGGTCTCTGTGCTGCTGCAAGGCTGTGGGTCACTGCATGAGCCAAACAACAACTGACTCAGGTAGGTGGCCCAATGGGTTTAGTTATGCTTTCCAGATCCTCTTTCTGACCCTGGCCAGTGGCATCAGAGGTTTCACTGATTTTAATTTGAGTCAGAACGTGAGTTAACTGTCCAGTGGAGAAATACTCCCAGAGCAGCTTCTCAGATTGTCGTCATAGTCTTCAGTTGTGGAAAAACAGGGTGATGAGACCTGAATTTCTAGTGTTACAATTGGAAAGATACTGCAGGTTGGGTGTTTTTTAATTCATCAAAAGAAGTTACCTTTGAAGGTCACCTTTTAAGAATTCCTTGGCTGTTCCTGGCAAGATGGTATCTGAGAAGCAATACTGTTTTCTGTGAAAACAGCTCATTAGAATGGGAGCACTTTATTTTCATACTAAAAACAAAAATAAAAAACATAAGTCCCTACCTTGAAAAGTGCGATTATGCTGAAACAAGCACAAAATCTATTAGAAGTATTAATTGCCTGCACTGTTTATGTAACCAAATATTACATCTGCTCTTTCCCATAGGACTCTAACACCAGTAGTGTTTTCCACTCTAAACTGGATAGGATGCTAAAATACCACACAGAAAAAGAATTTGCAAGAAACAGGCCTGAGCTGTGTTAAATCAATGACTTAACATGACTTAAAATAAGCCACCCAGGAAAACCAGATGATGAAAATTGCCAACCAGTCAATTAAAAATTCATCCTTTCCTGTGGTTCAATGAGCACTGAGATTTCCAAGTTCACCAGTCTTTCCTGGGATGAGAGACTCACAAACCTGATGGGAAAATGCACCCGTTTTCAGCCAGATGTTAAAGCAGCCCTTCTGTTACCAGAGTAAGTAAAGGATTTCTTTCTGTCCTTAGCAGTTACCCTGAGAATTCTAGGAACACAGGAAAGCTGGCAGGAGCAATGAGGTCTGAGCCAAGTTTGCTGAAGTCAGTAGACTGACTATTAAGTGCATGGTAAGATGCTCATAGATGCCAGTGGGATTTGGCCCATGCCTTTAGCTAAAGGGAAAATGGGAAAGAAAAGTTGGTGAGCTTGTTGCTGAAGACTCCATGGAGCTGGAAATTGTCTGCCATGGTGTGGCACATGTTCTCTTCTCTGGCCTGGAGACGTCTGTCTGTACTCTTGGCAAAAGAGCAGATGTTAGTCACAAAGATGTGATGGGTATATATGCATTTGAGACTGAGACTAATCAGAGACCAAAGTAATGGCAACCATGAAAGCGGCTAAAATATCTGGAAATGAGAGTGTAGGATGTATTGGTGTCATGGAAGCTGAGTGGTTCAGTTAGCTGGGAGCCACTTATTAATCTCAGAATGAGAAATGGGATGTGTTTGATCTTCACTCTGGAGTGCTGAAAAGCGCAAACACAACATCAGCGTATTTCAGGTCAGCACTCGAGATGGTATAAAGACAAGATGGATTTTAGCCTTTATTGAGCTTGATTTGATTACATGCATGAGCTTCAAAGTCCCTAAAGCCTAATGGATGGTGACCTAAGGTCTGATTGAAAAAGCAACAACAACCTAAACCTTAAGCTTGTTTGTTAGACCATATGGCTGACTGTACCATGTGATGTTTCAGGGAGGGATATTAGGAATCCCAATGCATCCAAACCTAGTGCATCCAAAGCATTTGCCGAGATTTCCATCTTCACTCAGAAGAATCTGAACACCAACCCTGCCTGTCCCCCTTACCTGTGTGGATCAAGAGTTTGTCTGGGACAGGTAGGAGACAGTATTTCCAATCACACCTTCCTGAAGCATCTCTTGCTGGCATTTGGAGAAAAAAAGGAACACTTGACTTTTCGGTTTGGAAGATCCATATTGCTAGGAAATTCCAAACAACCAAATTTAAGGAAAAGAAGCAATCATCCAAGGCTTCTTATATTTATTTAGTTTTGTTTCAATTAGTGTTAGTGTGTCAGACATGGTGGCAGTCATCTCTTTGTATTTCTGGCTGTGCCTGGTTTCAGAGAATCCTGTTCTTGGGTATGGATAAAGATGTAGCTTAAATGAAAAATGTTGGTGTAAGAAATCACCAGCTGGAATGTTTTGGATTTCCAGTGCCTGTGCAGTGCTCTGCATCCACACAGAGCAGCCACCCCAGGTGCTCCCACTTTGAAGATGATCAGCTCCAGACCCTCACTTTCATCTTGGTCACATATCCAATTGAAAGGACCTTGATGTAACCATGCCTGTTTCACATTTAAAATAGAACTGCTTAAAAGCTGTTTAAATAATTTGTGTGTGCACCTAAGAATCTCAAAGCTTTGGCCATATCCATTAATTCTCCAAGCAACCTCATGAGGTGGGTATTACCCTAATTTATATAGGAGTTCAATGAGGCAGGGAGAGAGAATGTTTTGTGTCAGTTCTGTATCAGGTAAAGGAAACCAGCCCTTACCAGCCCCATGAATAACCTCAGTGGGCTGATTAACACCTACCTCCTTTGTCTCTGAACAACACAGCTCAGTAATGTCACATTCTCATGCTCAGCACATTGTCCCTCCTTGCCAGCTGAGTGCTACCCAGATTCCACGTGGTGAGGAAACCTGAGGGACTGCACTGGGTTTGTGCTCAGTGGGGTGACATTTGCTTGCTCCTGTGTCAAGCAGAGGACCCAGATATGTTTAAAGAATAGTCCTGGGGTCCCTCCAATACACACCCACTTTATGGCAAGGAGTAGACCTGGGAACATATTTACGTTATTGTCACCCCCTCTCCCAGCTCCTTCATAGTGTCCTTTTATTGTTGTGTGCTGGGCTGAGCTTCCAGCTGATGGCTTCTCCCTACACATTCCTCACTCTTGGAAGTCCCTCATCACCAAGATGAGGAGTCCCCAGTTCTGGAGCCTGTGGCTGCTACCTGGCATCCCAGGCTGTGTGTAGTACCACCCATACCCTCAGTGCCTCACTCGGGTCTGCCTTCCTGCTAGCTCACCAAGGAATTAGGCAGTGACCAGAGCTGATGTGGGGAATGGAGCAGGACACCACAACCAAGGAAAAGGGAGAAGTCAGAGTGGCCTCAGCTTGGTCCTGCTAAAGGTGTCTTGAAACTGCCCCCTAAGAATGATTCTCCTTAAAGAGAACACAAGCACAATGAATTTGTTTTGTTTTTCTACTATGACCTATCTCTCTCGTGTTCCTTTTGCATACAGATCATCCATGGACCCCATGAACGCCCTGGCAACCTCTTGCTGTTGCTGTGCTTGAACAATTATCATTCAATTTCATGTCTTCAGCAAGTTGCTTTTCATTTTCTTGTACTTTACCATGGTTTCTCATCCACTCTGTTTCTCATCCACTATGTTCTTTTACATCTCCTTAACTCCACATTTTTTTTAAATTTTATCTTTACATTTTAAAAGTGTTACATGGTTTAATCATGTTTGGTTACTTTTTTAGTATTTTTGCCTTTGAGTATTTTTTATTTTACGCTTAGCCTTCTGTAGTGTCTTTTAAAATCTTATATCATCTATAAGTGCTTTACTGTTTTTAGCTGCTGATTTCAATGTATTTCCTTACTTTTATGTACTTCCCCTTTTTAAAGGTAAATGTTTGATTTGGTACATTTGGTCTATGTAGATCTTCTGAGAGACTGAGTCACTCACTTATCTTTCCCTCACGGGCATGAACTGTTCTGACATTTATACTGTTTAAACCTGGTATAACAGTATTTTGCTAATTAGTTCTTTCTAGAAAGTTTCTCCAAGATGTGTGTTGCTGACATCCTTATTTAAAGCAAGACATTCTAGTTTATCTTCCTGTATTTTCAGATCAGTGTGTTTTGTGTCTGTGTGTTTGTGCACCTTGCTTAATTGGGTTTTCATTTATATACACTGCTTTTCTCTGTTCTCCTCTTATCTCCATTGCCTTCTATCATATCCTTTTTTACTAAGGGAGATTTGAGAGCTGCAGTTAAACTGCATGTACTTCCACACCTTTCCCTTACCTCCAGTTTTTAATTGAAAACTCTCCTGAATCTCTAACTCCATTAACTCCCAGCTCCTTTCTGTCTTGTTTACATAGATCTCATTTTTTCTACACAGGCACCACTTTTCTAAATAGCTTTTCTGTTTTCTAATAAACCCAGAGTGTCGGTAACAATAGCCTTGCAAGCTTCAAACATTTATTTTGCATACATAGAGCTATTTAATATCACTCATCATTCATCTCCAGGGCTTGAAGTGCTCTCCCTTGCCTGCCCACTTGTGCTCTTCCCTTTGCCACTGTTAACAGTATGATCAGTCATGCTGGAAAGTTACACCCAACTGATATTAGGAAATGCTCCTGGCTGCCTCGTAAATCCCTGATGCCAAGAGTGGAGGAGGAGGAGAAGATGGAGGAGGAAGTGAAGGAGGAGGCATTCCAAGCATATGGACTCTCAGGCAAGTGAAATGAAGCTGGGTAGGTCACATAGAATGCTTACCACAGTCACATTCACTCATGGTGAAATCTTGCCCACTCAGCATTGTCTGGAAATGTCTCCATTTGCTGTTCCAGTGGGAATTTTGTGCTACTTGGAGATTTCAGCCTCATGCTGCATTTTGGCAGTGCCTCTAAGGCAACTGATCAGCCCCCCCTCTCTCTGTCCCAGATGCACTTTTCTTCCCATCTCTCCTTGGTGTGGGCATGGATACCCACCTAACCCACGAGCAGAAGAGAACAAGGTATCACATCAGGGTTTTGGTGTTGCACACACCTCATTCATGCTGAGTGTGAGAGAGGGCATTCAGTACACACCAGCTTTGTAGTTAGGGTGGTTTCCTCTCCTTTAGATAGTTTCCTATTGCAGTGCACAGGGACTGATCAAAACTGGGGAGACTGTCTCAGTGGAGAGGTGAGTGCAGGCTAAGGGACCGGGTGTGACAAAGAGAACATGCATGGCCTCTCTCCCATCTCCCTCCTTTGGTGCTTCCCAAATCTCTGCCCTGCCTCTTGCCACCATGCCGGGCTCCCTCTGATCCACAACCACAACTCTGTGCATCAGACGTCACACCAGAGCAGCACAGCCCTTTCCCAGGAGATAAGTGAGGGGTTTTTTTGCCTACACAACAGCTCTCCTGAGCTTTCCCATGCTGGGAGGGAGGAGATCCAGCTTCCTCCCAGTCCGATCGCCAGCCCTGCGGGCCTGCCCTGGCACTGCTGGGAACATCCAGGAGCATTATGCAATGTGCAGAGGCGGGTTTTTTTTTTTCATACAGCCTGGCAAAGCAGCGTCTGATAATGGCTCTCCCTTTGTTTGTAGCACACAATCAGGCTCATGATCTTCTCCCCAGTACAGGCAGCCCACGGTGTTATGCCCTGCACCGCTGCGATGACGAGCGCGGGGCTGTGCACAGGACGGGAGCCCTGCAGAGCTTTCATCAGTGAATCACCTTACCCTGAGTGCTACTTAGGCACAAATCATTAATGGTCTAAAAGGGCTGGAATAAGGTAGGGAGGCTCCAGTGGGAGTGCAGATTGTGTCTTTTTCAGGAGGCATGGGAAGCCCTTCTTAAATCTGTTTTTAAACTTCTCGACTTTGGCTTCTGAGTAATGCCACTGATTTCATTTTCCAAAGGTCACGGGGAAATTTTCTTCTGCCATCTCCAATGGGCATGACAAATGTTCCTCCAACAAAGTAATGAATTGTTCAACATGATACACTTAGCAATTACCTTGCCATAAAGGTATTTACAGCAGGTACAGTAAGATAAACCAGTTTGTTTTCAATTGCTTTTCAACAGGGGAAAAAAAAAAGGGAAAGGCTGTAGACATTTTGTTGTGAGTCTGAGGGGTAAGTATAATTTGATGTCTTCACTTAATGCTTTCATGGATCCTAAAAGATATTTTAATAGACTTAAATGTCTATTTGTAGCTATTCTATTTATAGACTATCCCTTTTAGAGATCAGTAAACACATTCACTTCTGCATTCTGTGAATCTATTTAAATTGCACACAGATTTAAATTTGACCATAACTATTAATTCGGAACCTTTTCTGTATCCTTCTTCCCATGCAGTCCTTATTCACAGGATCCTGTGCTATTTTATTTTCCCCAGCATCATTCTACCTCCTGCATGATGCGCTTTCACATTTTGAACCTAGATTAGCTTCTTACGTGGTAGGCAAAGGAGTCAGCCATGCAAGAAATTAGGAGAAAAGACTACACCATGTTACTGAATGCAAATCTGTTACCAACACAAATCTAGATCCGTTTGACAGGAAGAAAAACAACCCTGCACCAGCAGCTGTGTGCTTGCTGGCCTGTGGATTAGAAACGTGGTGTCACCGCAAATCCGGTTCGGCGGGTGTGCTCCTGCCTCCTGACTTCTTCCAGTTGGCAGCTTTTCCTTGCATTTTCAGCTGGGAAGCCAAAGTGGGGAGTGAGCAATGGAAACTAAACTGCCCCTCTAGCATTCAAGCTGGTCCCAGTACATCCTACTGAGTTGGCCGGGTGGGTTGAAGGAGAGATTTCATCACCCTGGCATGTGGGTAAGCAGAGGCCAATGCAATCAGCCCTGTGGTTTTCATCAGCATGAAATAAAAATTAGGAGAATGGAGACACAGATGTATTTGATGTACAGCTGTCTGTGGCTGTGTAACAGATAGGTGATTGTATCTACTTTTGCTGCAGAACAGGCAGCAGTTTAACTTATACTCCCTCTGGAGTGAGTATACCAGGAGAACACCTATTTTCTTGAGGCTGGGGGCTCCCATACCAGGGACAGCAAGTCTGTTCTGGAAAGTCTGTGTGACCTTTAGGAGTGTTGTTATGCCTGTGCAAGCAGAGCTCCCCACTCCAAACTTTTCTTTTGTTCACACACCACTAGTAAGAGGGAAGATGTAAGTGAAGCATTGAGAAATGGGTGCAAAGAAGAAAAGGTCTGTGGCTCTGTCACCAAGTTCTTGTGCAATCTCGTGCAAACCATTTCTCACATCTGTGCATCCATGTCCAATCTGTGATGTGCAAATAGCAGTCCTTCATCTCAGCTGCATACTGTTGTCCTGAATTATAAAATCTTCCAAGGAAGAACTGCCTATTAACAGGTTAATATACAGACTCTAACTCCATGGGGCATTTTTTTCTCCTGCCTGTTTTCTGATGCTGTTTCTGGTCTTTCCAATGGCTGTCACATGGGGTGGACCATGACATCTTTGTGTTATGTGTGTTTGTGTCCAGCCTCAAAACGTTATTTCATTCCCTGAGGTGTGTGCTGTTATCAGGCGAATTAAATGTCCCAGTCCTCTGATAATTATTCATTAGGTAACATTTAATGTGTGTGTGTGTGTGTGTGTGTGTGTGCGCAGGACCAGCAGCTACAGGCAGATCCCTCAAGAGAAGTCTGAGCAAAGCTCACGTCAGCTTTAAGGTGGGGATGGGTGAGTGACTGGAGTAGAAATAATAAAACAGTATTTGGGCATCATTTTGCCCAAAACTTAACCCCAAACCTTTTCTTTTCATCATGAGATTAAACTCACCATACAGATGAGAAGGCTACAAGACTTGGGTGGGTTTGTATACACATCTGGAACAAAACACAGATCTGGACTGAGGCAAAGCAGTGTTACAGATACAACAGACACAGATACAACTGTTAGAGTTCTACCTATGCTCCTCTGAGGTACAAAGAAACATTTTCAGCTTCTGGTGTTTCTTACACACTTGGTCCCTGTCTGGTTCCAGGATCACTGTTTTCCAGTTCAGAAGGCTGCCTCTGCAATATTTCCTGAATGAATAAGCGGGGCAGACTTGGTCACACCAGTTTTGGCCAGAGAGGATCTGAAGGTCGAGGTGAATATAGGTACAAGCTAAGGAACCCTACCAAAACATATGGTGGGTATTATATCACAGAAATCAGGTGAGTGGAAAGATATTGTTTGGCTGACAATTTAGAGTGGAATATTGATGAGACACACAAATATCAGACAAAACCCTCTGGGAGTCCAGGCCTAAGACTGAATTGGTTGATGTCCAGCTTTCCTGTGCTGGTTGATGTCAGAACTTGACACTGGTGGGATAGGCTGGACTGTGAGGCTTATTTAAAATTAGTCTGATGTAGCAGAGGCGTGGAAAATAGCTGCCTGGGAGTTGTAGGGAGCAAACCTTTTCTTACAGACTCCAGCAGCTGGGATATAATGAAGGGGAAAAACAGTGGTGACATGACAGCTCTTGGGTCTCTGGAAATTCTGCCTGTTTGGCATTTCTTGGTATTCACCATCTTCTGTGCTCTCTGTCTCTGTTGTTCACCCACATAATTACATAAGATACCAGCTAAAACTGCATCTGCCTCCTTAATAGATGGCTCATTATCTAGGGAGGGAAACAGAAAGGGCAAAGGCTTTTATGTGCCAACAGCACCACTGAGATGTTCATGTACACTACAGGAGAAGGAAAGGGCGTAACCCATCTGTCCTAATTTATAGTCAAATGGGCTGAAAGAGTCAAGATGTAATGAAGGTCAACATGGCTGGGAATAGGGTAGAGGCAGTGCGAGGTTACTCTTTTGACATAAAAGCAATTAATTCCCCAACAAAATCCCTCTCTCATGTAGCAGAACACAGTGAGGCAATTCTCCCTGTGTTTAAAAAGCTTTGATCTTTTTCTCTTTTCTGGAAATGTAAGCTTGCAAAAAGGGTCTGGCCTCATCTGGGATGATGTATTGGGCCATGTGTTGCTGGTCCTGCAAAGCTGCATAGGCAAGCCTGCTGTTCTCCATCCTGTGTCATTCTGGAAAAGTCTCCTAATGCTCTGGTTACTGCAGTGATGGCAACACACAGCTGCCTGCTTGGAAATGCCATGACATCACTCCTTCTCATAACAATCTTTTTCTGTCCAGTTTCAGCCACACACAGAATATTTAGCTATGAGTGAAAATGAAAAAGCAAATGAGAAAGAACAAGATCTCCAAAAACCCCAAGGACCTGAAAACGTGGAAGTATGTAACCAGACTAGCTTGAAAGCAGCCCTCCATACTCTTCAGTGTCAGATATATATCATTCCAACCAGTATGTTGTGGCAACCAACTGTGGGCAGTTTTTTCTTTTATTGATGTTTAAAATAAATGCTTGCTTCAAACTCAGGACAGAGCTGTATTGGTGCCAGGTATCAGGCCCTGTTTCAGCAGAGCTTGTGACAGATAGGTACTGATCTAACCATATGGTGGTGGGTTTCATGCTGCTGCTTGTGCTGGCAGGAGTCCAGAATGTTGTTGTGGGCTCCCTCAGCCATAAAAATCCATGAAGCTTTGCAGATAGAGTTTCATTTCATTGTCTGCCTAATCTTCTTCTTACTTGATTTTCTTTTATTTCCTCTATTCATTTCCCTCACAGACAGTCCGAAATTCCAATTTGCATTTTGAGAAAGTTTTAAAATTAAGTTCTCCATTTATGTAAGATGACCCTGGCTTTTGGTAATAATATGTGCTGGGGTGGGAGAAGAAGAGGGAAAAGAAACTTCTCAGTCGGGGGTGAGTGCTGATTACTTTGTTAAAGTCACGGTGTAATACACTGTTCTGCTGACTTCTGCCTTCATTAATTACCTTCTGAAGCCCCAGAAGCTGAACTGTGCCTCACCAGCTCATTATGTCACCCAGATTTGCTCTCCCCAATAAATAGGTGCTTTCCCTGCAGTCTCTGGAGGCTCTTTGTTGCTGCTCTAATGCATCAGATGTGTTTGTTTTGCATATTGATGTTTGTGTTTTCTGCACTGCTTGTGTTTTCCAATTCCTTGGAGCAGTGAGGATGCTGCTGAATTGTCAGGATTGTGGTGAGATGCTGACTGGAGGCTGCTGTCAATGGCATCATTATGTTAACATGAGTTACCTTAAGAAATACAAAAGATGTGGCATTTACTTCCTCAGGAGAAGAAGGGGAGAAAGAGACAATGAGTGTGAGTGAATGGACTTACCCTACAGGTTCTCCCCACTTCTCTATTAGAAATCTTTGGCTGGCCCTCCACATGGTTTGCTAGCCAGAGCAACAATGGCTTTTGATTCATCCTCCCAGAATGCTCACAGTGTGCTTGGCTCACCCATGCATGCAGGGCAATGCAACCCTTCCCCTGAAGAGCTCCTCGGCTCTGTCTTGGGGCATCTGGGTACCTGGAATGAGCAGAACTTTTACAGACACACCAATTGGCCATGCAGCATCACAGCATCTTCCTGCAGGTCTGAGTCAAGGCTGCTGTACTTCTGTTCCCTCCTTTGAGTCAACACTAGTACTGGTGTTGCTGGAAAGTGAGTCAGTTTGGAAAACTGAGGTGGGAGAGAAGTAATGCTGTGAGAAAAAAAGAAACTAATTGCCTCTATACTTGCCTTGCTGGTTGGATGTGGTCAGGGCTAAGGAGAAATTGGCACCTTAGTCTTCTTTGCTCAGATGGGCTCTGTCCCTCCAGATACACTTGAAGGAGAGTATCAAAGGGAAGGATATTGCCTGCAAATCTGTCTTAAATGTAATGGAGACCTGTGCATAGCCCCCACCCCTGAATCAAAGTTCATTCCCTTCCTCCCTGTTGTCAGCCCATTGGGAGGTGACATATTCCTGATCAAAGGAAATGTGGTCCTTTCCTTGAGCTTGTCTGCTCAGTGGTGTGGTGTAAACACAGATGAAAAAGGTGACACAAATCCTATCCTGTTACCAGCGTTGAGCAGCAAATGAAGCACCCTTAAGATTAGTGTGTTATCATTTCATGCATTTACAATTGAAGACTTAGATAAGATTAATTACTTTCAAGGTGACTCTTTACAATTGCCTCTTGATAATGGAGTTTGTAACCAGCCCATTGCAACTTTGTCACGAGGAGAAATCACAGTTTAATGGCTGGGTAGAAAAGTTTCATTTAACAGGCAATGTGCTGCTTCTCTTGTACTTTCATTAAAAAAAAAAACAAACTCCTTAGCAAAGAGCATATCCAACACTGATAGTGAACTTGATGGAGAACTGTCTAAAACTGTTTTTTTTTTTTACTTTATTGCTGTTACTTCAAGTATTAACATTTTTGTCATTCTGTTCTTCCAGAGCCCCTGAGTAGGTGAAATGTAGCAGTATCACAACAGACAGGAGCTGTACATGATGGATGGAGTGACCAAATTCTAGTACCTGTCTCTGACAGGTTTTTTTCCATACAAAATACTGAGAGAGGGGCAGGAAAGGAGAATTTAAATTCCACCAGAAAACATCAGCTGTGTATTTATTTATTACTTATCTGACTTATGCCCAGTGGAAAGGTCCAACAGAAGCTCTTGCCCATCAAGTGATGGAAGCTCCTATTCAAGTGATGGAAGCCCTTTGCTATACCCTCCAAAACCAACAAAAAGCTGGGATTTCAGGGTGGGTTGTTTTCGATGGGTGGCCTGTTTCTGAGGCTTCCTACTCCCACAGTTTTCAGTCCTGTGAACTAGAAACCTGTGCTTTTACTTCTGTTATTAACTCTCGAGAGTCTTAGATACTGCTTTGACTCCCAAGAAGATGGACTTCATGGAAAACACCTTATACTCAAGATACAAGCCTTGTTCGAGCTACTAAATTGTAACACAAAAACCTGTTTGTTTTAGAGTTAGGTGGGAAATATACAACTCCCCTGCAATCCTTTCCCATTTTCTATTGAGCTCTTGTTTGCTCTCTATTTACAACTAATCAGCTGTCCTCAGATTTCTGAAGTATCATCAAACCTTCCTCTGCAAAACTGAAAATGTTTTGAGTAATAAAATGAAGGGTGCTATTTTTTTAAGCTTGTCTGGGGGAGCAGAGCAACTTGTCCCCACTCTGATGAAAAGGGACAGGATCACCACCTGGACAGCCCAGATTGAGACATCATAGCTCAAACTTTTCAGTCTGTCATGTGCCAAGAAGTGACTGCTGCAGGGAACCTCTGCTCTGAGTGCTTGCCATGCAGAAGGATCTATTTCAAAGACAAAGAGCTCCTGAGCTGTTTTTCTGTGGGTGTCTGACTGCAGCTTGTTCAAATGTAAGTCAATCACCTTGGTTAACAGCTCTACCCAAGAGGCAGCTGTAGGACTGATCCATGATAGGACTTGGCAATGCACTGGCAGCATTGTTTTACTGCAGGTTTTATTACACATGGAATACTCACATCAGACTGACTTCTCAAAGCATGAGGTGTTTATCTCCTGCATGAGGATTAGCACAGGACCATGAACTCTGGTACAGCTGAGTAAGTGATTTAGTGTAATCCTCCTGAGCAGGATTGCTGTCCTGAAGGGATTCCTGGGAAGGTTCTATGCTTGGACCAGGCTTTTAGATGACTTTCAGTCAGGTTTTCAAGGGGGCTTTTTGAGTGCATGCAGCTTTTCTGTGACACAGTCTGTCTCCAAGACATTTGTCAGTGGTTGGGTCAGAGAAGACCATAACAGAACTTAAAGACAATTGGTATTGCTCTCTGAAGAAGACCCCACAGAGGCATCAGAGGATCAAAGTATGACTCTGAGGAGGAGGCACCCCAGTACAGAACTCAAGCAGCATCCTGTCCAGACAGTTGTGTTTGCTGTTGATGTCTGGCATACATAGATGCTGATCCTTAACATAATCTCATTTTGTATTAAGGCACTGCTCCAGGCATGCTCTGCATTAGCAAGGTAAGAACACTATTGCTGCTCTGTCCAGGCACATGGAAATATGTTTCCTAGTGTTTAGAATAAAGAGCAAAGAGGAGCTCCTCAAAGTCACAGCAATTTACATCCTATATTCTCTCTTCTTATTTTGCTATTATCCACTTGGTGAAGTAATCCAGTCTGGGTCATGTAGGAAATTTGGTTCCAGTTCATGCATCTTAAGTGCAGAAGAAACCTTTGAATTAAAGTTACTAAACAAAGTTTTCCAACAGAAAAAAAAAACAAGCAGTACCACTTTATCTTGGAGCAACATTTCTAGACTAAGAAGGTCATATATAATGACAAGATGGAAGGTCCTACACAATAGCAAAACAGAAATTACAGTAGCTGCAACAGAAGCCTTGACAGTGAGGGAAATTTTAAGCAGTACAGATATAAAGCATATCCTTGGGACCCTGGCAAGGATGCAGACTCTCTCCCACACAACCTCAGTCACTCTTGAAAAGCCAAATTCTGAAATTTTAAAAGGCAAAAATATTACAGCAACAGCAACAACAAACATGAAAATCAGATGTTAAATGATTACTAATGATCTTATCAATGTGTTGTATAATGGGGAGGGAGAGGAGGGAGAAAGAAGCACTCAGTATTCTTCAGGTTTATTTTTTACTTATTCCATGATTATTGATGAGACCAAAGCAAACAGGTTTCTGCACCAGGGTTCTGCAGAGAAGTTTCAACTTCATAGCGGAGAAGGCACCGAGGGGCTTGGAGGAGGAAGACAAATGGGCTCTTGCAGTACAAAAGAAGCCAAGGTAAGAATCAAGTATATGGGGAAAGATAATGCTTTTGCCTGGACAGTTAATTAATTTTAATTTGGGGGTGGGGGGGATTGCCTTTTGTTTGGGTGGGTTTTTTGTGTGGGTTGTTTTTTTTTTTTTTCAGAACCCAAAGGCACCTACAGCAGATTAAAATGTGTATTGATGAACACCCCAGCATGGTACCCACGGGCTGGTCACACAGCTGGGCCACCCTCTTAGCAGTGCTTCCATGTAGGGACGTGCCTTGTGCCCTGTTGGGACAGAGATGTGACAGCCATGAAAACATATTGCAGAGCCTGCATCCATTTTTCTCTCCAGTTCAGAAATAACCCAGAGAGATGATGAGACAATTGGGAGACATAATTGCTCTAGCAGCCCAGCTGGGCCACAGACTATTTGTGGGCAACAGAGCTGCAGCAGGGAAATCAGGGCAGCTGATGCTTGTTCTTTGCAGAATAGCCAGGACACAAATCCCAGCTGTGTGCATGCACTACTCCTTTCTCCTTTTGCTGCTGGAGCAAGCTGTGAAAAGCACTGGCCAGTAATTTAGCTGTCAGTCATGAACTTTATCCTTGATCTTCCTGAAAAACTCTGTGTTTTACTGTTGCATTGGGAACTGTGAAAAATGTAGCTCCCCTTTCCTCACAGCATTGCAAGTCTCCCTGAGGATCATCTTGTCAAAGTATTTAACCCCACTGCCAAGCTTTAGGGTTTTCAGGCCTTTACACCATTGACTCAGCTCTTTGGCAGTCTTAGAAGTGAAAAAAGGGTCATTTTTTCATGAAAATTTAAACGTCAGCAAAGGTCCCTAGAGTCAAATAGTGAGACTCACTGACCTACTGGGAAACCCACATGCAGCAACTAAATGCACATATTTAGATGGTAATGTAAGTAATTTTTTAGTAATCTGGTTGCTTTGCTATGTTGTCTGTCCTCTTCTAGGTCTGTCTGGCTTTAGTCTGTTCTTGAAAACACAATTTATTTGCTGCAGAAAACAAAGGCTCATTTGGGATCTTTATGACTGGGGTTGTGTCCAGGCTGCTGTTTGCCATCATTGCCTTCAGAGCTGAAGCCAGTTTAGAGGGTCCCCTCATCCCAAGCCCTGCTCTCATCCTGCCACCTGCTGCTGCTGCATGCTGTCCCTCCTGGGCAGGGTAAACAGGGGTGGCCTCTGCTGGGACCCCAAACACCAAAAGCACTAGAGAGGTTTTTTAGGAGGTTACAAAAAAAAGAGTTCTTTAACCTGGGTTCACAGAGCATCCCAGTCAAAGAGCAGAATATCTTCTGCTGGATTAATGAGCTGTAGCAGATCTTAGGAGCCCCAAAGCCAATAGAAAGAAGGCAATGGGAGCTTCTCCCAAGAGCAGGGGCAGGAGACAGGGACAAGCAGGGATGGGAGGAGGAAGAGAATTTCCCACTTTGGGTTGCAGCAGCTGCAACTATGACGTGTGATTTCACCCTGTGTTGTGATGTTTGGGTTGAAAATAGCACAGTAAAAAAAAAAAAAAAAAAAAAAAAAAAAAAAAAAAAAAAGCAGGCTGTGTTTTAGGTTTGGGTGGATTTTTGTGCGCCTGAGTGTGGATCATCTCCAGCCCACAGCCTCACCACTGCCTGCACTGTTCCCACCAGAGGAAGTGATTTGAGGATGGGGGAAGCAAAGGAGGAGGGAGCGAGCTGGCAATGGGGGTGCTGAGCCGCCAGGAGAGGGAGGGGGATTCCCCAACCCCCCCTATCAGTCAATCGTGACATCAGCTGTGACACACAGACCATCTTCCTGCTGCAGAAACCTGCATCCTGCCCAGCCCTACTCTGGCTGGGGCATTCCGTGTGTTCCCTGGGCAGGCTTGGGGGGTGAGGCAGTGCCTGCCCTCCCCTGCACCCCCGGTGCTGCCCCAGCCCCCCCGCGATGCTGCTGCGCTCTGCGGGGTCCCTCTGCACACACCGGTCTGACCGACACCCCCA